>JAECUM010003033.1:0-80172 GCA_016617855.1 Megalonaias nervosa | reverse complement strand
ATCCGAGGAGGATAATCTAACCACTAGGCCACCGGGGCGATCGACAAGAAGGAAAAAAAAAATCTAGTCAGCGTGTGTTGGATTTTCGTCTCCTAAATTATCAAATCCGATGTAAATCATGAGTATTCATCTGCTAATACATTCAAAAAGTCATTTATTTTGAGGATGGTAATGATTATTTATCAATTATTATTAAACTTCTAAATGGGATACAAATACTGAATGATAGTAGTGGAACCAGATCTTTGCGGACATACACTGTCAAAAGATTAGTCTGTAATTAAGTTTCAAACAAATTTCAATTGAAAAATGTAAAATTACTTGTATCTTTGCTAACAATTACTCCTGGCATATCGAATACGTTCCAACTTTTCAACATGACGTACTTTCTTAAAGGTAGCAATATAATTTGGTGAATAACTACATTCTAAACTGCTATATGATCTGGTATGTGTTATGAAATTTTACTAAGACAAATGATGAACTAGCATTTGGTTTACGAGTATTAAGATGAGGGAAAAATTCATTGGAACCTTTTATAATTGAGACTGTATCAGAAGTGTGTTTGTGTGTTTGTGTGTGTGTGTGTGTGTGTGTGTGTTTCCCCGTTTGGTAGGTATTTTTCACATCATGCCATGCACAAAAATACACACCTCCCTCTAGAATCGAAAGTTTGTTTGCAACAGTCGGAAACTGTATCCCCGTTTCACGCGGTAAAAATCTCCTCGTGAGCTCAGCTGCCTCCTTGCAATTTTAGTTCCGAATAATTTTATTATTTATTCACGAGGGTCTGACAGGATTCTAGTCAGTTATGTAAGCATAGACGTATGTATATTATATACTTCATTTAACATATAGGAAGAATGTCTCTGTGTTTATTAATAGAAACCACCATTCACAACACAAATTCGCTACTTTAGACCAGGAACAAATTAAAACTGAATAGGTAGTTTCTGCAAATATATTTCAAATAGATTTATAAGATTTATGCAGATATTTTTCAGAAACATTACGAGATGCTAGTCATTATGCTTGTATATTTTGTCTTGCATATACATGGGAGCTATTTCGAAAATAAATAAACTGCGAAACACATGAAAGGTAGTTAAAATATTATTAGAGGACAGAAACGTACTATGGGCTTAAATTAAGGAACAGAAAAGAGCGCAAACCATCTAGTTTTGTAAACTTCAACTTTAGCTTAGTTCTCTAGAATACAAAAGTGCAGATTTATAAAGATCTTACAGTATTGTGAATTAAATCCCAAATAATCCTAAAAGTTCTATCACAAGTCCAAAAGTATAGGGTATTCCAAATGAATTCCATTATTGTTAGAAATCAATTCCAATTTTAACTGTGCTGATGTGCAAGCAGCCTCGAATGTGCTAATGTGCCAACAGTCTTGATGCATCAGAATGACGTAATCCAAAATGTCCATCAATTTATTTAGGATTGACCGCAGCGGAAGATATAAAATTTGTACATCGTTCTTTTCGGTTTATATTTCATTCAATTTAAAAACTAAACGGTCAATCCTTATAATTAAATTCAACTGCGTAAATAGTTAAACAAACTCATAGTTTGATAACATTCTTTTATTTGATCATATTTTGAATGTCATTCATAAGGCGCAATAATACAGAACAATGAAGATTCCTTGTATATACTTATATATATATATATATATATATATATATATATATATATATATATATATATATATATATATATATATACTTATAACAATCTGAGAAAAGCATTGCTTTTTAAAGCCACACCCACTTCTCAGTTGAAGACGAGGCCACAACTTAGTTAAAAAATCAAAATCCATACTTGCACGATAGAAATAATCGTCGACAAAGACTGTTTTGTTATTTTCAGGCAAAACACGATTTTGTTCTTCATTTTCATCAATGTTTAGGACTGTATACAAATCATCATGCAAAATGCCATTTCGTACTGTACCGTCATGTCTTTACATCAAGATATGTAAGTAGACAATTTTTATTTATTCATTTAAAGTGCATTTCATTTTTTAGCATTAGCAAAGATATCTCATTTATTTGAACAAAGGTCAAGTATTTGGTTCATGATTAAAATCTTACGTAAGAAGTCTGAGTTTGAGTGATCTTATAATCTAAATATAGTCCTCAATGAGTATTATGTAAAGAAACGTAGTGCAGGTGGGCGTAGCTTTAAAAAATTGGGTTCATACAGGTATGAATCCAAAAAAATTCAAAAGAGCCTGGCCACTCAGATTGCTTTAAAACGTAATAACAAAAGAAAAATTTAATTATTTCACATCCATCCCAAAGTAGTGATTTAGTTTCAAATCAATAACGAACACTTTTTAATTCCAGTCAATAATTTAAATAATAAATCTCCTCAAATTTTAACTGAAACACAGCTAAAACTGATTCCACTAAGACTGAAATGAAAATATGGAATAAGTAATTCTAATATAATCAACCTTAATATAAAAAGCCTAAGTCACAATTTGAGAACCTGTATGAAGAGGATTTCCATCAAAATTTAAGCAATATTTTTTTTTTCTAGAAAATTCTAAGGTCAGAATCAAGGCTGCATCTAGCTCTCACACTTAGTAAAAACTGTTCACCAAAACTTAGATCAGACATGTAGACCCAAATGCTTTACTCAGTTATATTACAGGTTAGAAACTTATTTGTAATAAATATTAATTCTGCCTAGTATTAGCAAGCATTCTCCTCTACAATCCAGCGATAGCAATTGCCGTTCTGTTTGGTGTATAGTTGTAATTCTTTCTCTCTCTCTCTCTCTCTCTCTCATGAGCCCGACGACTTGGCCACAAAACGATACGTGAACAACAAGGAGGATCGAGGTAATATTCTCAGAACTGAATATGATGAGCACCTGAAATTGTTTACTATTATGCTTGATAATTTCCACAAACTCGGTAAGACTGCGAATGAGTATTTTGAAGTCCCTCCGGTGGTTAGCGTAAAACGTATATATAGCTAGTTTGCTTTAAAGGAGAAGAGGACATGATCTGTTAAAGATCATTTACAAAATATTATAAAATTTTATGACTTCAAAATTACAAAATTATCACAATCTTCCTTCACAGATAATGAATAATCTATTGTTCTTATCACCACGGATGTCAGGATTTACTCCGAAACGTATTTCCTTTGCGTATGAGAGTAATTCAAACTGACGGGAGAGGTCACCAACTATGATCAAGTGTGATATCGTGCAAACATCCTTGTTGAAATAATTGAATTTCTTTTAAACCTACTTAAATTCTTAATTTGAATGCGTGCTATGGACTACAATACTAATGACAAATAATTTGCTAAGAAATAGAGAGTGAAGCACTCTGTCGATTTCAATACCCCCACCTGTTTTTAAAATATTTCACAAAAGAACGCTACAGATGTCTCCCGTAAATCCTTTCTTTTATTGCATTCACAAATCCTACAGGTTTAGGACCTGAATTCAATTCAATTCAGTCTTCATTACTCGAATATGAGCATGACCAAACTAGAGTCATTGCATGACGTATATATCTAGCTTCAAAGGGAGCCGCCGCAACTCAATTGGTATAGCGTCAGACTCATAATATCGACGGGATACGAGTTCGAATCCTACCATCGGACCTGCCTGGGTCAGCTATGTGGTGTATCCTTTGGCAAGGCACATTGCTCAAAATTGCTTCGGTACAAAATAACCTGCTTGTGGTGCTGAGCCGTAAAGCATCAACCCAACCCAACCCCCAACCCCTCTCTCTCTCTCTCTCTCTCTCTCTCTCTCTCTCTCTCTCTCTCTCACACACACACACACACACACACACATCGTTCATCGTTCATCGTGGGAAATCTCATCAAGATGGAGGGAAAAGAGATCATCGGGGACCTGGGAAAATCTCGTCTGGTATTTCACATTCATATAAAACGACGCGTCGTTGCAAAATCCGGCGACATTATGACGGGCGAACTCAACATGCACAGTAAAATCGTTCTTGTGCATGAGCCGAATCAGCCGTTGACGTGGCCACAAAACGATATGTGAGCAAACAAGGAAAATTGAGGTGATATGCTTAGAACAGAACATAATGATCACGCCAATTTGTTTACTAATATGCGTAATAATTTCTTCAAACATCATAAGACTGCGACTGAATAGTTTGAGATATTTCCGGCGCTTAGCGTAAAACTTGCTGATGCAATCATCTTGCCGGATGGCCTCAAAAACTGTCTGAACACTGTCGTGGCAATGCGAGACGAGTGACGTACGACCAGGTCGGCCAAGAAAAATATTGCGAGATAAATTGATATCATTCTTGACGACAAATTAGTTTTTTCTGCACCTTGATATTAATGCGGGACAGTCGTAGCTGACCGAAGTTAGGAACGGTATACATCCATTAAGCGTTGCGCAAAGACGTCGATGCACTGAAACCAAGACCGGTTGCGGCAGGTGAGAATGTGGTTGGTGGTATATATGCATTTAGTATTGTCCGCTGCTCCATTCCAGGTACGTTTGATGACAGGATCTCGTCAACGCACTTGACCCGGATGAGTGGGTTTTATCGGATAATGTTTTATCACAGAATAGCCATATTGTTCCCCTTATCAAGATTAATGTTTGCTTACACGAGTATCTCAATGACAAATATTACATACTCACACTTATGACACACAATGCATTCATCCTACACAACATCTTCTACTGAGAAACAAATAATTTTGATTATAACATCCAAGTTTTGAAAACAATCGCCATACAAGGATCTGAGGGGAACAACCAGCACATGGAGTGAATCTCTTTCAAACCAGTAAGCATCTAAATGGTTACCGACCGATATTAGAGAAAGGATTTAGCTACAAATTATTTCCCTAGAATACATTGTGAAAATTGAAGAAGAACTTTGGAAATGAAATCCCAAAATAGTCCTAAAATTTCTATCACAAGTGCAAAAGTATCGAGTTCGGAATGAATTCCAGTGGTGTTCAGAATAAATTCAAACACTGAACTTGCTGATTTGCCAATAGCCTCGAATATGCTAATGTGCGAACAATATTGATGTATCACAATGATGTGATTCATATGTCCTTGACTGAATTCAGAATCATCCAAAACTAGTGATCTAGTCCAAGTAGTATGAATGGGCACTTTGTAAACTCCAGTGAATACTTTAGAAAAATTAATCCTTGCAAACAAAAACTTAACTCAGCAATAAGACTGATTCTATTCCGGATGTTAAGATAGGAATGATTATTCCTGAAGTAAACAACTTTTTATACCTTTCCACTTGACCTAGGAAGCAGTTACCATTTTCTGAAAATACTATGTAATCTTAATGGAAAATTCCATCAAACTGCAAACAATATTTGTTTCTAAAAAATTCTAAGGTCAGAATCAAAGCTGCATCTAAAACTCAAACTGAAGTAAACTAATTAACGATTAATAAGTATCTTAATACATAACATACAATGATAGACAAATATTAGATGTGGATTATGTTGTTCACAAAATAAATGTTACTAGTCAGGTGGGCGCATACGATCTATAATTATGAACACACTTTGCAAATTAGATATACATCATATATATATATATATATATATATCCTTACTTACTCTCTGCCATATATATATATACTTATAACATATCCTCTATAGCGAGAAATAAATATATGATTAACTGTGCCTCAGATAAATACCGAAGCTTCAAAATACCGTCGTACAGTTTAAGAAAGTCAGTATTACATTCGTGAAATATGTACGCTAGGGTTATTATAGCTATGCAAAAACCATTCCACAAAGTCTATATTACATACATTAAAAATACAAACTATGAATATTGCAGTAATCAAAACCGGAAAATAAATGGAACAAAAAATGAATATCAAAGATGCAAGAGGAATATTAAGGCCAAAATTAGAACAAGGGTATAGATTATAAGAATGGAACCTCGTTCCATTAAAAGAAAAATAATGCAAAGAGTTCCTGAAGCTATTTGATCATAAATATCTGCTTCGTGGACCGAATCGGCGAAGAGGCCAATATTTCAGTTACTTTTCGGAGTTATTCCAGTTAATGACTTTACATTACACGTGAGTCGGATAGTATTGTACACATTTACATTCAGGAATAGCTTGGGATCATTGGGAGCCGCGGGTGTCCATGTAGTCTAAGGCGCTCGCCTTGATGGATCACTCTCACATCTCACCTATGTCTTCCCTAGTTCGAGTCTGGGCACGACCAGCTATGGATACGTAAGAAGTCTTGCCACTAGCTTGGTCGCTGGTTCTTCCCATGTCTTCCCGGGCTCTCTCTCCACCAAAATATACTGCCGTCTCGTATCGTGTGCTGAAAAAATGGCGTTAAAGCCTACAAAACCAAACCAAACCTTGGCTCGATTGTGCCCAGTTGGAAACCAAAAGGTTTTGTCTATATGTTGAATGTTATACAGATAAACATATTATTTTTTAAGAATCAATGCTTTCGCCAGTAGGGGCACATAATGGAGTAGTAGACAATATATGTAGCGCTATTGATGAATAACGCCGAAGCAATTTGAATTAATGCCGCCCATAGAGATTGTGAGTCTTCGGTTACAACCGATCCACTATGGAGGAAATGGATAGGACGGCTATATACTACTTCTCATCCAGTTACATCAACAAAGTTTGATCACCATGGAATCAAAACAAAGCTTTCTGCCATGTGACAGGGTTTAAATAAACAGAAGATGTAACAAACAAATGAAAATATAAGCGTCACTAATACGTGCAAATTAGGGCACATTGACCTAGTTTTGCCATGTTTGTGTTATTCTCCTTGCGATACATCTACGTATAAATTTATGTGATTGTACGTGCGATGGGGTTCAAGATACTGCGGGTGTAACAAACCAGTATCTTAAAACACAGTGTCCCAAACGTAATATTTAGGTAAAAGTGGCCTACATCCTTCATGGCTGAGCCACTCTTCAAGCGATGGATCCATATTACAAGCTTCACCAGTGTAGATGAAATATGATTCAAGATATTGATGGCATAACGAACAACGGACTGAACCAACAAACGATGAACGAATACATAAACGAAATCCTTAATAAATCTCTCTTGTGACGGGATAATGGGAGGGAGGATACATATACAGAAATTTTAGATTAAAAAGCAAACTATCAGCTTTCTTACTGACCAATGAGCTAATGTTTCTGCATGTCACACTAAAAACAAAATGACACTCGTTTTAGAACAAATAATGCGGCATCCGCCTTTTGTATGGATTGAATATTCCAGGCATATATGCTACCTTATAATAAGACTGTATTAGCGCTTATAGCCAGGAAGAATGCGGTTGTTTTTGGTCAGAAATCCAAAATTTTCAATTTTCTTTCAACTTTTTGGGCTCTTCTAGTTTTATTGACATCTTTATGCTTCAACACAGCAAATCCTTTACAAACAATCTGATATTATTTAATATAGATCTTACATTTTATTTCCTTATGAGCAAGTAACTTTGAGCGAATTTCCTCTTCTGTTTCTTTGATGTTTCTCAGTGAGAGGGTTTTAAGATTCGTACACCAACAAATTCCCACGAGAAAGTCACACAACGAACCTTCAGTCGTTGTTACATTATCTATGGAAAGCTTTCTCAAGTTACGTGGAGTGCAAATCTCCTGAGGTAATTGTTGTATAGCTATATTGCAGAGGGAAAGTGTCTTCAGTTCTTTACATTTGTTAATTTGTTTGATAAGAGTCTGTAAGTAACTTCCATCGATTGTCATCTGCTCTAATCTAAGTTCGGATAGTTTGCTCATGTCTTGAAGAGCATTCTCTATAATGTCCCTATTATTCACTGAAAGGGTCATCAGACCTTTACATTTGCAGATTCCATTTACAAAAATCTGCATAAAGCCTCTAGGGTCAATATTTCGTAAGTGCAACTCGCATGGATTTAGAGAACGTATCTGATCTCCTAATGTTCTCCAGTCATCCTCTGCGGGCATTTCTATCTCAGCGAGACGAAGCACCTTCAAATCATTTTTTATGGGTCTTGCTTTATTTGTCTTATTTTGGATATTAAAGAGAAAGTCAAGCGGTCTGTGTTGTAGCTTAACATTTTCTAGCACAAGACGAGACAAATTCATGCTAACCAGTACATTCTTATCATCCTCATCATCATTTGTGACACCAAGAGGTCTAGCTGAATACGATTCGGGTATTTTCTTTTCAAGCGTGCCGATCAAATTCTTCAATTCAAGAGTTTCCAGATTTGAGCATTGCTTAACTCTGAATAGTAGATTATCCACTGCGCCAACTAAGCTCAAATTACCTAACTTGAGCGTTTTTAGTTTTTTTATTTTGATTATACTCTCTGATAGTTGTACCCAATATTTCCCGTGGTTTGACTTCTCTGTTAAGTGTTCGGTATCGTCAGTTCTTACTACTATCGGGGTCATTTCCAACACTTGCAGGTTCTCGCAAAGATTTAAAGAATGAACAAGTAGACCCAGAGTGCTTGCATTGATATTGACAGACTTCATTACCATTTCCTCAAGTTTAGATGGTGTCGGATGATTCCATTCTTGACACAACTGCAAAGTGCATTTATTGATGTTGAGTACAAGTTTTTTCAAAGTGTTTGACAATGGTAGCCAAAAGACAAGATTTTCGTTGCTGTTTGCATTTTCCAAAACAAGAGTAGTCAACGAATCAATGGAACGTATGGAATTTGTGAGAAATAAAAGCTTATCATTATCTAGATCATCCTTGTACAAAACTGACTGCAGCCACGTAAACTCCTTAGTTCGAAACATACTTTCATCTGCAATGAAGTATCTGGGTCTCCTATTCGCGTCACTCAGTCTGTTTTTTTTATCATGGATTTTAGTCTTTTCCTCCCTCAAATTGCTTATCCTTACAAAAATATTCTTTCCTAAGTCGGGTGATAATTGCCACAGCATGTGAATAATCCTACTGTTCTTCTGAGCAACTGCTGGACTTGAAGCGATGTGATCAAAAGCATGTCCCTTCTTAAATGCTATTGCCATGGAAACAAAAAATTCATAGAGCATCACGTTTGTGAATGTAAGTTTCGATATGTTCTCTTCTGGGTCTAAAGCGAGAGATTCACTGACTAGACCCATTTCATATATGACTTCAAAAAAAAGCGTATCATTTCTTAATATGGAGGTTTCGGGCAACCGATCCTTATTTGATAAGTTTTGTATTGCATATATTTCATCCGCAATCATACTGTGTGCATGTAGAATATAAATGTGTTTCAAAAGAAATGGTCGTTTGCATAACTTCTTGACGTTTGTTGGAACATCATACGAGTTTTCTTGTGACACTTTTATGATATTTTCCTTGCATCTTTGATCCGTCATCGCACGACAAAGTATATTTTCTAAGACATCAAGCATGATATCTGAGATTTCAATAAAGAAATTTTTGTTTTTGCGCCACACAATCAACAGAATGAGACATAGATAGGGTAATTGTAGCAGACATTGCACATGGAGATAATTTGTAAATGAAAAAAAGTTGTCTATGTTGAAATCCTCATCATCTTGACGATTAGTGATTTTCAAAACATTGCTGACATAAGCTTTAACCTTTTCTTGGGTCATTTCACAAATCTTCGATACCTTCATCTGTATTGAACTGTCAGCACATGCGTCGAAGACAAAGTTTAGACTGCTTGGTCGGGATGTAAAAATAACAGTACATGCAGACAGTAGTTTCTGATCCAAGAATTTTAATATGGGTTTGACGTTTTCACCAACTTTATCCAAACCATCTATTATAATAACTATGGACTGAGGTTGACTTTCATCATATATGCACGTCTTTATGAACCCTAAATAAGCTGGCTGTTTTTTAAACAAGGTTCGTTCTAATAATTCGTGGAAGTTAAGTCCTCTTTCTGAATATGTGAGTGGCAGGTATAATAGGACCCGACATTTTTCAAAATCTGCTGAATCTAGTCCATGTATATTGGTATTTGTAAGTTTAGACTTTCGTGACCAGCACTGTACAAGATGCTTGCACCATGTTGACTTGCCACTTCCACTTTCTCCAACAACCACAACTGGAGAACATTGTATGGTTCGTGCTTTCACGCTGTCATAATCTAAAGTGTCATGTGATGTGGCCGAAACAGTTTTTATATCTTTTATATTTCTGGTTTCCATTTGTTGGAAGTCCAAGTCAATGTACACTTCTGACACGTCGACATTTGAGCCTTTGCCAGCTGGAGACACTGATACGTGTGTCATGTTTTTGTACAATCTCCGTAAATAGTTTTGAATTTCAAATAAACCTGGTAAGAAATTGAAACATTAGTCTCACATTAAACAATTTCAAACACTTATGCACTGTTACGACGAGATTTAACTGACCTATATAAAGCCTGTATCTTGTAATCGTATATAGCACCTAATTAAACCGATTGATTTGTTAATTAGAAATTGAAAGGACTTAAGACAAAAATATGCATTGTCTGAATATAGGTGAAGTCAAAACTCGAAGAAGAAGGGAACTTTATATGGCCATATTAAATGGCAACATAAAAAACTAGTCAAATTCCCAAAAGCAAACAAATATTAAGTTGAAAAAGGGATTGAAACCTACGGAGCTTTTAACCTTTTAACCGAGTCTCATCAACCTTAAAAGAAAGTGGAACAAAATGAAATTTACCTATACTTGCTGTTTCTCCTTTGTCAAAAAATGGGCATTCTTCATCGTTATCTGAAGAACAAAAATATTACTTAACTTTACACAATAGGCTTTTACTAGGACAGACATGTTTTATCATGAGAGCTTCGCAAAAAAAGTTCTGATGTCCATGCTGATATATCGTATTATTCTACTGCATGCTCCATGCTTACAATTCAGAACCGTGACAATGCTTTTTATAATACCATGTATACTTAAGCATCAGAATGTTAAAATATACGATAATACAAGAAAATGTCATGAAAGTTGGATAAGTCTTGCGGAATACATTATACAACTGTTTGGACCGGAAAGTGGTTGATATGAAATTATGGCAGATGTTCTAACAATCTATGATGAAAGTTTAAAAAGTATAAACATAGAACTGTTTCATGTACCACGATATTTTCGATAGCAAACTTAACTGTTATTACTTCAGTCTTTCCTTAAACACCGAAGTTGGAATGTGCTACGACAGTTTAAAACGTTTAGAAAAATTACAATTTATAACGTCCCTTTCATTCATCACACCTATATTTACTTTCAAAAGTATAAATACAGAAAAATGAAATATTTATCGAGTTATTATTGATACTAATTTTCGTACCTGAATTTAAATTTAGATCAAAGTTCATGTTACGTTAGTCAAGTGTAACTAGTCAATTGATGATAATTATGAAAAATTATCCTTGTTGTCTTTCAAAGTTAATAAAACAGATATACATAATGCCATGGTAAGGTATTCAACTAGCTTCAAAATATTCGCACACTGATCGCATTGTTTTAAACAGTCGCATATTAACTACCGCAATAGTTTATTTTAAAATTTGTAAATGTTTACACCTACAAAATCGTAGTGACTTAGTAGATGATGCCAATGTATTGGAAATATTTCTTAGAACGTTTACTAAATTTATTGAAAAGTTGGACACGTGACTTTTTAAAGTAATAGACAAGTTCTTCTCGAGAACAAAAGTCCAACAAAATGGATGCCTATCGGAAAATAGTAAATCAAAAATTAAAGGTAAAATTCTGCAAGAGTTGTCAATGTGAACATCGAATGCATGACAAATTCGTGGTACGTGAGAAAGCTTGCCATTAGGTTCTCGTACATCGGTGGTTCTGTCAGGGAGGTTTCCTGGACCTTTCTCCAACAGTTATACTGGCCGCTATGTATAAGCTATATTCTGCTGAAGAATGGCGTTAAACCCCACAGTAACAATACAAACTTGCATAATCATGTATTTAGGAACTTATGGTCATATCTTTCGGAAAAACGTTTGCATGTAATACCTATATTATTGCTGAACTTTGACGTTTGCTATTAAGTTTGTAATTTCTACCTGATGTTTATTAGATTTTGCATTGGTACCCTTTTTGTAGAAAGATGTCTTTAATTTGTAATGTCTGTATTTTTCCTCGATCCGTCGCCGATATAAATGAAGTAATGAACTTTTATATCGCGATCTCATACCGGTGTCCATAGTTTCGAATTCTTCCATTTCAATACTTCCTTCCATTTCTCTGGCGTCTCTATTGTTTTTACCTGAATAATATTTAATACTCATTTTATCTGCATCATATTATTCCAAACACTACATATATATATATATATATATATATATATATATATATATAGAGAGAGAGAGAGAGAGAGAGAGAGAGAGAGAGAGAGAGAGAGAATTATAAATATACACCAAACAGAACGGAAAGTGCTATCCCTGGATTCTGTAGGAGAATGCTTGATAATAGTAGGCAGAATTAATATTTAATACAAACAATACTATCATACAGGTTAGAGAATTTTTAATTCGTACTCTACGGAGATTCGAACCCAGGTTCGCGGGTAAACGGCACACATAACTTTGCCTGCACACACCAGACCATATTCCATCACGACTAAGCACACATCACCAACAAATAATGCTATTTAATTGGTGTTATATGCACTCGTGTGTAGCAGACACACTCGCATGACGACCCAATAATTAATTCTCATCTATCTACACAGTCATTCCGTATTCCTATAAAATAAATAATGGTAAATAGGATTAATTATAGAGAATAACATATTTCTCTGTGTGTGCACTGGCGTTAGCAGCAATGCTATGTAGTCCGTCATTGATGTAACCAATAAGTGTAAAAGGTACGTGAAACTTGCATAGTAGTGGATATAAAATTATGTGATATCCGTGATAAAAAAAGAAAGATCGGTAGACAATATACGGGAGCCAAAGGAGAGAAATAAAATGTAGAAAATAGTTTTAGCAACATTTTGTAAACCATGGCAGCTGTACTGTTCTATTTCTTATACAACTAAAGATCACCCTGTATGTTTGTAATTATAAATTACTCGCGAGAAAGAATACTGAATCACAAACTGAATATGAACTGGATATGCAAGAGATGCAGAAAGGCAGTAGCAGAGAGGGTGAACCCTACAATTATTTTTCGAGCAAAAATTATCTTAAAATAAATCTTCACACGAAAATTATTTTTAAAAAAAGTCAATAATGCCAAACTAAAATCTCTAACCAAATGGAGATTCTCTCCGTAGCGTTAGTTTGCGCTGTTACTTCGCCGTTGCCACTCGTGTTTACAAAATTTTGTGATTGTGTTCATTTATATACTTGTGCACGCAATTTTTGTCGCACCCTCTCTGCTGCTCTGTGTTTTTATCCAAATATTTTATCACGTCCGTTACGATATCTCGACCTGGCATCATGTAAATTTATTGTTATAAATCCAAACGGGATAGATTGCGCGTGTGCAAAGAAATGTTTAAATTTGATCATGTCCATGTGCCCTGAACACCAAGTATAATAAATATGTTGCAGCGTATGATTATCAACTCTGTTAAATACAACCAAAATATTGCAGTTGTCTCTGATCACTTTAGGTATTTGTGTATAACGCTGGGTAACATAGATCACGTCCGTATTTTTATGCCTGCCTCTGGAAAATATCCGAGCTGGATTTGATTGTTTGTCCAGCATGACATCGTCGTATACTACAAATACGTCCATCCAGGTCATCCACAGATGGCGCTTCATCAATATCGGTGATAAAATCAACAATGCTGACTCCATCACTGTCATTGTCTTCATATAACGATTTTGCATTTTCATTAAAGTCTTTAAGTGCTTCATAGCATCGTTGATCATCTACAGATGGTGCCACTAAATATAACTTATCCCACTTGAGCCATCTCAATATCAAATTAAGCAATAATTGCGTCTTACCACTTCCAGATGGCCCAATTATTATCATCCTGATAGAATTCGGTAGCGCTGGGTGATGTTTGACTGGCTCCTGTTTTCGTGTCGCTGAGAAATCAATTATATCCATAATAATAAATAATATGAATCTATATTGTGTTCGATGCAAGGCACCCACCCCCAGCGTTGATGGCACCAGTGGATTAACAACAATAATAACATAAAATAAAAAACGCGCGCTGACAGGTAAGTGTAAAAAGTGTGGCACAAACAAATACAGATTTATCTCCCTTGACTTAGTCAAGGATAAAATCACGGACAAGTTTACAAAGACAGGAGGTGATACCGCTACGTCCTTGGGAAGATTACCAGGGACTCCATGGGCGAAGTATCCCGGAGAAAATCATTTACCCGGATACAATTATTGTGGTCCTGGAACTCGACTTGATATCCGACTTCACGAACGAGATCAACCAAGACCAGGAGAATATCCAATAAATAAGATAGATCAAGCGTGTCACATTCATGATGTTGCGTAAAAAAGCAAGGATTTACAGCAACGACATCTCGCAGATGTGAAGTTGATTCATGCGTTAAATTCTATACCTGATAAATCTCTCAGAGAAAAAGTTGCTAGTTTTCTAGTGAAATCTGCTATGAAGGGTAAACTAATGATAGGGGCTGGTAATTAATTATATAACTATTATAAGGGAATCTGTTTATTATAGCCCAAGAGGATATTGGAAGGGCAGAGCAGTTATTAGTAAACTTGCTGAAACAGCAAAAGTCTCACGTGCTGTTGCTGCAGCGTGGTTAGCACGACAGGCAATATGGCAAATATATCTACCACCACTTAAAAAAATTCAGTACGCGTATTTTGATGTCAGCACTCCCAATGAAGTTCATCAAGCAAATATTTTGTTTTTACCGCACGATACTATTAAGGCACGTGGACGTCAATCACGCACACACAAATACGCGTTAACTGTCGTTGACGTTGCAAGTAGATATAAAGAAGCAGAACCATTATCAACTAAAACAGCCTCTGAAGTTGCATCTGCTTTTGAACGAATTTATCAACAAGGACCCTTGCAATGGCCACAGTTGCTGCAAGTTGATCCTGGCAAAGAATTTCTTGGTACAGTATCATCGCTGATGAAAAAGCATAATGTCAAAATCAGACGAGGACACATCGCAATTCATCGTGATCAGGCAATAGTTGAACGATTTAATCGAACACTCGCTGAACGGTTATTTGGATATCAGTATGCAAAGGAAATAATTCAGAGCGATATGAGATCTCGTGAATGGGTTGCAAGATTACCAAGTGTGATAGCTGCGTTATATAATGAAATTACTCGTGCAACTTCTATGAAATCTACCGTTGCAATTACAAAGAAACATATACCTGTACATATACAGCGAGATATTTTTATTAATTCAGAAATATATCTTTATATATTTATATTAATTCAGAAATATATTTTTATTTATTTATATTATATTATATTAATTCAGAAATATATTTTTATTATTTATATTTATTCAGAAATGTATCAGAAACATATTTTTATTAATTCATAAATATATTTTTATATTATTTATATTATGTTTTGATTAACTCAGAAATATATTTTTATATTTATAAATATTAACTCAGAAATATATTTTATATTTATTCAGAAATATATTAACTCAGAAATATATTTTTATATTTATAAATACTTATTCAGAAATATATATTTATATTTATTCAGAAATATATTAACTCAGAAATATATTTTAATATTTATAAATATTTATTCAGAAATGTATATTTATATTTATTCAGAAATATATTAACTCAGAAATATATTTTTATATTTATAAATATCTATTCAGAAATATATTTATTCAGAAATATATATTAAATCAGAAATACATTAACTCAGAAAAATATTTTTATATTAATAAATATTTATTCAGAAATATATTAATTCAGAAATATATATTTATATTTATTCAGAAATATATTAACTCAGAAATATATTTTTATATTTATTCAGAAATATATTAATCCAGAAATATATATTTATATTAATTCAGAAATATATTAATTCAGAAATATATATTTCTATTAATATTTATATTATATTATATTTATTCAGAAATATATTTTTATTTATTTATAAATATTTATTCAGAAATATATTTATTTAGAAATATATGTTTATATTTATTCAGAAATATATATTTTTATATTTATTCAGAAATATAGTAATTCAAAAATATATATTATATTAATATTACATTAATTCAGAAATATATTTATATTAATTCAGAAATATATTAATTCAGAAATATCTTTATATTTATTCAGAAATATCTTTATATTTATTTATAAATATTTATTCAGAAATATATTAATTCAGAAATATATATTTATTTATTTATATTTATATTAATTTAGAAATATATTAATTCAGAAAAATCTTTATATTTATTCAGAAATATATTTTTATATTTATTCAGAAATATATTTTTATATTTATTCAGAAATATATTTTTATTTATTCAGAAATATATTTTCATTTATTTATTTATATTAATTCAGAAATATATTTATTCAGAAATATATTTTTATTTGTTTATATTATATTAATTCAGAATTATATTTTAATATTAACTCAGAAATATATTAATTCAGAAATATTTTTATATTAACTCAGAAATATATTTTTATTTAAACAAATATTTATTATATAATGAATCATGAAAATATTAATCTATTATTGTTGCTATTAAGCAATTACAACACAGTTGTATAAAAATATCTGATGAACTTGATTATGAAAAAATTATGCGTGATTTTGAATCGTTACAATTTCGGAAATCCGAAAATAGGTATACGCTGCCCTCTGATTATAGATTCATAAAGTTAATCCAACAGGCGATGTTGCAATAGCTGGCAGCATTTACAGATACGCAGGTGAAATTATTTGTTCCCCTTTCACGGCACATTGAAAAGGTTTGGTCGGAATTATCTCACGAATACAAAATAAAAAGACTTGTACACGCAAGTATAAAACAGCTGAGAGATATTATGTCGATGACGGAGTCATTGAATGAAGTTGCGGAAGAGTTACTGGCGAAAAATAACGACGAGTGTGACAGCACCGATGGTGAAAGTGACTGTAGTGACGTTGACAACGAAACTAATAGTGTCACCTGTAACGTGGTACCAGCTAAACAAGAAGAATAATTCATTTCTGCCCCCCTTGACGAAGTCAAGGATATAATCATGGGTAAAAAAATATTTTATTCTGACATTTTTTTGTTTTTTTGCTTGGTGTTTTCTACGATGACGCACTACGAACGCTCATACAGATTTATATGCAGCATCTCTGACCTAAGGTCCAACAAGTGTCCAGTCTGGTCAGTAAGTTTGAAATGTATCCGCAATAAAAGTGGATTATGACATTTTAGATAAACAACGTTGATTGGTTCTGATACAGTCAAATAGCTTGGGGGTACTTGAGGTGTAAACGAATACAGAATGTATCCTTGTTGGGCCTGATTGGATTTTTCAGCGTCAACTTGATAACTACCGTCGATGACATCACATACTAGATTGACTGCGATTGTTGATGTTATGTTGACGATACCCGGCGAAACATGACGACCTTCGCTGTATGGATTATTATTGTATCTGAGAATACTTGGCGGTGGGGCTACTCTTCTCCATGAATCAAAGATTTTAGAAAAAAAAATGGCATGGATATCAAGTTTGATTTTGGGGTCTTTATATTCGCTATCTAACGTGTCGATTAAATGTTTAATTGTTGCATTATCTTCTCTGACAAATTTCATGTATTCAATCGCAGCATTCTTGAGCCAATTAATTTCAGATACCACTTTATTCATGTGTTGAATCACTTCTATTGTATATTTTTTTTTACATCTTCGCTGTAATGTTGTATCAAACCAACAATTAAATTTCTTCATTCCACGTGAGTATGATCAAATTCATTTATCATTTTGTGATTCAATTTTAAAAACTTAGTTATATTAAATTCTGAGGAACCATCATAAAAATTTTGCATATAAAGAATCGTCTTACCATCAGGAAATTTAATAATTGTTCTAAAAGGACTATCTCCTTCCCTGTATTTGGGTAATATCATGAATTCTTCTATCGTTGTAAGAAATTCTTCTCAACGTGGTTCAGCAAGAGCATCGTGAACAGGTTCAACTTCGGGCCAACCTAACACAGTCCTGATCGAAGACTGATAAATGTCAACGACGTAATCCAGCGATAATATTTCAATGACCGATGACAGCGTTGGTTCGTCGACGGTAATGGCTCTCTTTGATTCTTTTCCTGTAACGGATTTAATTCTGCGCTGGAATTCTTCATTGATTTGTTCTATCTGATAACTGCCCGTTGGAATACTGACTACTTGCCAATCTGGAGTCCCATCATCCTTGTTTTTATCTGCAAACACTAATGAATTATTTGGTTGTAGTCCACCGAATGATTTTGATCTAATATTTGGCCAACTGGGATAAACCCGTAATTGCGCTAATGCAATTTCTTTTGCTGGTATTGCGGTCGGAAAATTAATACTGAATTCAGGATTAGTTGAACTCGCCGATATCATTGTCGTTCTTACCGGAGCAGTATTAGTGACGATTTGCTGTAGTAATTCTTGTGATGTCATTATTATACTATTATTATTCTAAATCCCTGATTTCTTCGATACTTTCGTCAAATACTTCATTGTAGATTTTTGCTGTTGTTGCTGTATGAAATTTTACCACATACTCGCGTAATTTTGTGTTCGTGCATGTATCTATCTTCTTTACAATAATATTAAAAATACCCGCGATAGTTGTTGCGGATGAAATAATAATCGTTACAATGATCGGCACTGACGCTGTCAACTTTGACAGTATTACACCGGTTCCAGCAATGAGGGCAGAAACTGAATAGACAACTATGTCAACAACAACCACGCGTCTTCGATATTTTTTCACTTTTATTGTCAATAATATTATTTAGTTTAGTTTGCCACGCACATACTTGACTCTATCTATATCGATAAACGTCAATCATTATACTATATTAAGTAATTAATTGAGGTGTTTCAGCTACAAATTCTAGACACCACCAGTAAAACGCCAAGGTTAATTTTTTATCAGATGATTCCAGCATAAAAGTTTCTTCGGTATCTTTATTTAACACTACGTATGCAGTTCCAGAAAAATTATCGGTTGAATGACGCCATAGATACGTAGTAAATATCCTAAATTTTGCAGAACTAAATACGGACAGCCTGTACACACCGGTGACCTCCGCGGTATGTTTGATAGTGTTATTTTGCGGTGTCCATGTTGATGAGCATAATGATACTGTGTACACGATATTATTAATTTGTTTGTGTGGAATTTTAACGAGATTAGTTTCACTGATGATATTAGGAATTCCACCGACAATATCGTTGAGTCTTGTGTCATTGACGGTGAGATTTATGTCAACGGTTGGTGGACTTCCAAAACTTCATTAATCGTTCTATTTACGTTTCTCCGGAAATTCAGAAACAGTTGTACTTGATTAGTAAAATCAGTTTTGAGTGTGGTCATTCCATCGTTGATTGTAGTTAACGAAGTTGTCACTGGAATTTCCTTTTCATCGACATATTTCTTCGTTACAGCGTCGAGATTATCTGTTGGTTCTCCTACGTTGGTAATTTTATTATAGTTCATGTTAATGACGCCGTTCATGTTAATGACGCCGTTCATGTTATCACCGGATTTTAACAATCTATCATTGATCGACACTGCAGTAATACCACTAGGAACAAGTTTGCCCTCTCTGTCATATACAGCAATAAGACCTTCTCGCGATAATCGACTACGAATAATAATATCGTTGATTGAAATATTACTCGTCTTCCATCTTCCTTCACGGTTTTGAAATATAACGAGTTCGTTTGGATCAACGTTGGCAAGATTGAGCAGGTCACATAATTCATCATTCATCTGCCTTGTTACTCGCTTGAGTAAATCTTTATCTGATGCTTCTTGGGTTCCGAACGTTGTTCGGGCTTTAGCTGATCTTCTGCAAATATCTACCATAATATTATTAGCGATTATTTAAAACAGAACTCGTATACGCGTTACTGGTGTACGTGTGCACAGCTTTATGAGGTGGTTTCGCTGATCTTGATACAACATCAAGTACTGTTAGTGCTTCACAGCCACATATTGGTGGATCTGATAATGTTTGTGTTGGTAACGTTGAATACCAGATCGGAATGTTGCCAGTGATAGAATCACCAGTGACATACTTTAAAAATTTATTTGGTTGTGCCAGTTCGTACGAATCGAAATAAATAATTCCACGTTGATCAATCGCGTATGCAACCCAATGAGTACCATGGCCAGAGTTTTTATCGAGGTTGATTATTCCGGTTTCAGTGTTGTTTGGTTTGTGTGGTAATTGATCACGCATAAAAACACCTCTGAAATTTATTATATTTAATCGCGTAGCAGCATCGAGTAAATCAAAATTGGACAACGGGAAAATCAACGAGTCCCTGGAATTCTTAATCCTTTCCCGTACCGAGTTCCTGGAAGTCTCAGAACTAGACCTGTTCGGGATCGTCGTCTTTTTTTTTTTTTTTTAATCCTTTTTAATCCTTTCCCTGTTGCTTTCTTTAATGCCATTCCAGCAGCTGTTCCAACTGCACCTAACGCAGCTGCTTTTGCAAAAGCTGGGGCTGCAGCGGCTATTATTCCTGGAATAGCTGCAAGAAGTGGAAATATACCACCTGTCTTAGCAATATTTTTGATGGCACCCGCAGAAAGATTTACGCGTATACCTTTCTCTGATTGTTTGGCTTCATTGAAATACTTAAACTGGCGTTCTCTCAGCGATAGTTTATTTGAACCACCTGTGATTTGGTCTCGCGCTAATGAAATTTTTACTCCACATCGCTTCGCTGATGCCGACTGCAGTTTTTTAATCTGACCAGGAGTCAGACTGACACTAACATGATGATATGACATTTATCATTTTATTCATGATCTAATTACATGTTTTCTACTGGCGCATCAATGACTCTCATTCGACCACCAGCACCTTCAAGTAACATTGTCTTATCGCTGAGTATGACGGCGATTGCTCTGTAATTAGCAATATGTCCTCGCGTAACACGAGCTCGAAAGTGTATATCAACGACAGAATGCCTAGATAAATCCAAGTGTTCCAGCGAAAAGTAATAGATCGGATACAACGTTGTAAAATCCCCCTGAGATATTTGTAAACCAGTATCAACATTTTGTTCACGCCCCATGAACGTCATTAGACAAAGATACGCACGTGCAACACCGTTTTGTTCAAAATTTAACAAAATATCTTCGGCTGGTTCTTGATGTCCATTTATTCTCAAAGAAACCCCAGTAACGCCGAGTTTGTCAAATATCATAATACTTTTTATTTGTGAGTTTACTCGCGTAACATCTTGAAGTGCAACAAATATATGTCGCGGTGCAGAGACACTTGCTGTGATGCTATTTGCCATGTGAATAAACCATTAATGTTATTCTGGATAGAATCTGTGGTCATTGTTAGCCATGAAAATGTTGATATACCACCGCTGTCCATGAAAGAAAGTAACCTTTGTTCTTCGATTAACGACGGTGTCATTGTTGGTATCCACAATGAAAGTTTTGTCAGTATTACTTTACCATGAAGTGCCGCAGTTGCACCTGCGTTAGCTCCCTTCAGCGTGCCATATTGCATCATCGTCGGTATTTTTTCGTACGAGTACAGTTGTGTGCTTGGCTCCAAAAATAACCTTTCTAACATTTCTACAGAATCCAAAAATGTGTGACAGTGGAATTGCACATGAAAATCTTTCATCGTCGCCCAGCATTGCTCGACTTGACGCGAATCCCATGTTGAAATTTTCATTCATTGATACAACTGTGTCCCCATCTGCATTTAATGTTACATTTCTGTTTTCTAGATGATCAGTTATGTCTTTGACAAACATTATTGATGGACCAACTGATCTTGAGTAATCATCGCTATATCTTGCAAGACCAATTATAGTTGTGGCAACGTCGATGTTGTTATGACAAATCTCAATCTCTCGTCCATCAATCATATATGCGGCACTTTTGAATAACGCCATAATACCATTATTGACAAAACCAACTCGATCACCAATTCCGTAATCTGTATTATCGGATTTAAAAAGTCTACCTTAGACTTCAATAAATGCCTCAGCAGGTAAGAAATATCTGCTTGTATCCTGAACTTGTAATTCAATTCTTCCACGCTCGTCAGGTACACGTGCGTCATAAGAATAATACTGATAATCACGTACCGATTCATCTTTGAGAACTGGTGCGTCCATGTCGAATGCTGGATCAGATATACTTTTGAACATCCTTATTATATTTGTTATCGTTTAACACGAAAACTACTTCGGGAAGTGAGACCACTTCCTGCTACCAGACTAGCGGTTATATTTTTTTCTTTTTCACCAGCCAATGACGCTAATTTTTTATTTGCGGCTTGATTTATTATTTTACTAACGTTTGCAGGCATCACTTCAGTGCTGGGTAATTTTACTGGCTGAGGTTTTTGTCGTATTAATCGTGCTAGTCTATCCTTGATTGCTGAAAATGCTTTGCATCACAACAACACCAATACCCTTTCACGAACAACGTCAATAGCTTTCATTCCTAGTTGCTTTGCAATCGGTATTGCTTTCGGAGCTATCCTTCTGAATAAACCCTGAACAACATCACCGAGTCCATCTCCGTAGAATGTTTTATATATAGGTAATCTCGAATTTATCACCCTGACCATAGTTGGTCCACTTTGAGCAACATGTATGATCATCTTATTATAGTAATTATATCTAACTGTTTAATCACTGTGGTAATCGTTGATAATTTCATTGATGAGTTCCCGGTAAACATTAATGTCCATGATACCGCCTGTAAATAATCGTTGACAAATTGATGTCATCTCGTTGATGATCTCAGAAGAGTTATTACCAACTCGTTTTCCACCGATTGAAATTTCTAATCTGTCTACGTCGGCAAGAATGTTATCCGGACATGGAGTGATAAGACCACTTCCTTGAGTATCTATACCACTTCCAGTTGCACCAGTAGAATCGTCACTCGTTGTTGTTTTCTGCTGTGATGGTTTTTCTTCTTCGTTGTACTTGTTGTATTTGTTGTCCTACTAGTTGCCCTAGTTGTCGTTACGGTTGTAGTTATTCTTCCCCAAACCCCAATAAAAAAATTTCTTTTGTAAAAGATATTTTTTTATCTCATCATTAAACTTTATATAAGTTAGATCGTCATTTCTTACCTGATCAACTCCGTACTATATGCGATATATCCATTTGTTCCAGTCATCACGGCTTATACGACGGTTATGGTACTCTGGTTTCAGAAATTTTTCTTTATTATCATAATTTTTCGCGGTGCTCATAGCTAAATGTTTCATGTCTTTGGGTCTCCTAAGATCATTAACACTTTCTGCGGTAAATTTATCAATCAGCATAACTCTTGCTCGTCCTGGTATACGATCCTTTGTATCACCTTCTTCTTCAGCACGAGTTTGGCCAGTATCTTCAGGTACTTCTTCTTGTAATTGTGGCTGAGCGGCAGCTATTTCACCTGGAAGTTCTCGCAGAATTTTTTTTCGTTTTCTAGGTTCTCTATGCTATTTTTCCAGTTGCTTCAGTGGTTTTCTCCAACGCGGGAAGAAGACCTTTAGTAGTCTTTGTGACAGGTTTAAATAATTCTTCTGCGGCTTCTGCAAATCCTTCTTTGAGACCTTGGCGCGCTTGTAATTTTTGTCTGACAGAATCACGGACAGGTAGATATTTCTTGATTGCTTCTAGTCGCTCTCGAGCTAGTCTAGCTGAGTGAGGTTCACTAATCATTATTAATATAATATTGGTTTAATTACAGCAGTGAGGGTGAATTGATAAAAATCACGTACACACAAGCACATAAATAAACACCAGTAGATCAACATTTCCAATAAAATATTCTCTCGCAATTTTTTCTTCGTTCTTGCTCTTCTTTTCTCGCTGTTCCATCTCTTTTCTCCTGTGAGTATCATCCTCTATCGCAGTATTTTTCATACTTCACTCTTTTTCGGAGAGTGGTCTACCAAGTTTTTTTTCTATAAATTCTTCAGGTTTGCGGAGAAGATAATTTCGTCGCTTCATTTCTTCATCAAATATAAATCTAACATAATGATCAGTGGTATCATTAAAAATATTTTTAGCACCAATGACAGGTACAATCTCATGGCTGATGCACCTGAGTCCGATAAATTTATTCGGATAAATAAAATAATGCTGATTTCCTTGTTCGTCAATAATCATTTTGTTGTGGAAATAATTAGTGTTTTTATGTTCAGTAATTCTGTTACGGTCGGTGAATTCAAAAAAACGAGTGAGTGTCCATAAATCGTTTGTAGTCATCATTTTATTACTACAATCATTATTTTAATTCTAAATCCGTGACGTCGTTACGGTAATCTGATTATTCAGACATAATAATTAATAAATATTTTTTTTTAAATTGACAGCAGCAGGGAGGGTGCGACAAAAATTGCGTGCACAAGTATATAAACGAACACAATCACAAAATTTTATATACACGAGTGTCAACGGCGAAGTAACAGCGCGAACTAACGCTACGGAAAGAATCTCAATTTGGTTAGAGATTTTAGTTTGACATTATTGACTTTTTTTAAAAACGTTTTCGTGTGAAGATTCATTTTAAGATAATGTTTGCTCGAAAAATAATTGTAGGGTTCACCCTCTCCGCTGCTAAGGCAAAGCCAGTGAGTGTCATAGGAAACCAACCGTGATCATGGTCAAGTTTAAAAGTCCTTCTTTCTTTCTTTGTTTTTGCACGCTCAAGAAAATTCATTCCAAAAGAAAGTGTACTTTCGTAGAGAAATTGCAAATGCCATAGTGCATATACATGCTTTGTAAATTTTCTTTTATTTTAGATAAACAACGCATTTAATTTATTATTGTAGTCAAAACTTAGTTTACTTTTCGAATATTATTTCATTAGTTCCAAATCCAAACCATTCTTTTAATACTGTCGTGTTATGATGTTCGAACAAGACGGCGTTTGTGAAAATTTTATAAATAGTGGCACGGGTAGAAAATGTATATATAATTCATCGGTTGTATATTTTTGCTAAGCATCAACTAAATAATTTCTGTAATTATAATCAACTTCAGAAGAGAAAAGTACTAAATTTAAATGGTAATCATAGGTACATCACGAGTTAGAATGGAAAAAATGTAACGTGCTTATTCATGGACACGTAATTTCCCCTTAAACCAACACACACATACACATATACACATTTCATTTGATTAGTTTGAAACATTATGTGCAAATAATAACAGGTTGCTAACCTTACGAGAATTCCCTTAAACCAACACACACACACACACACACACACACACACACACACACACACACTTCATTTTATTAGTTTGAAAATTTATGTGCAAATAATAACAACAGGATGCTAACCTAACGAGAAGCAAATTAATCTAACTACCAGTATGTGTTGCCAGTGAAGACACAGAGATTACAAATTCACTTGCTTTAAAACGAAACGATGTTGGTATTTATTACTCACAGCACTGTTTCCCGATCAATCCACGTTTAAACCCGATCACCAAGGCAATTAATATTATAACGGGGACCAGTACACAAGGAAGAATAACACGAGTCAGCCCGTCGTCACTCTGTCCAGGCTGCAGCACTGAAATAAAGATGATTATGACCTAAGATATGTGAGGTTATTTATTTATATTGGTTTCATCAGTGGTAGATACTTTAAAACAGTTATCGAACATGAGTATTGTTTTAATACGATTTATAGCAATTATGCGAACTGAGTTATTTTGCCATATTCTATGTAAAGTTTCCGCCACTGGCCACATGCACCTCTTCATTCGAATAATCCTGCAGGTTATATTGCTGCCGTTACGCGGTTCAGACCGCTAAGCCATATATGCTTTGATCAATAGTTTCCACGAATAAGGCTACGATACTTACTGGATCCTACTTTCCTCCCCTTACGATGAATCAAAATTCCATCAAGCATGAGGGCAAATCGTCTGCTTCAGATGAAATATGGAAGTTCACACGTGCTACACTAATATGTCATTAATGTCGTGACGTATATTAACATTTTATTGTATAATCTATCGACTCTGATGTTCATTATCTACAAATCAAACATCCCTCGAATTTCGCTTCATATTTTCTGCAAGATCTTTACAGAAATTACAATCTAACTTTAGTATGATACAGTTAATAATATCTGCCGTTTTATGCTTATGGTACTTCATACAATATTTACAGTTTTGTGGCGGGCTGTAGGTGTATCGTACAAAGCTGATGTGACCAAGTTGGAGAATTTAGAAAATAACGATTTATGATGATAAATAAATGAAGCAATCTAAATTTACGTACGTACTCACGTATTAATTGAATATGTATGCAGGGTGAAGTATCAGATCCTTTGAGTTGAACAAACTGATGATATACAAGTTTAATTTCCCAACTCCCAAAAAAATCTGCTATTTTATCAAGCAACATTTGGTCGTTTTCCGCGATTATGTTTTCTTGTCGGCGACAATGAAGTCACGATGTTTACATGGTTATTGACCACAAACCGCTTATTACACGCAGAGTCAAATCATTCTTTTTGCGACGTACTTCAAAGTATCTGAAACGCCGCTTTTTTCATGTACAGAAAGGTAGTTACATGACACATGCTTGACAACACCATATGTATGAGCTTGACATACGTTTTGATAGACACAGACTTGGTGATACAATAATTCACTATCATTGGCAAAGGCTAAGGTTGGCAAACAAACGTTACTCAACTTGTTAATAAAATTCATTCTAAATGAGAACTCTGATAATATCCTCCTTCAAAAGATTATATATGTAACCAATTTAAGGGTCTATTTATTCTGCATGTCTTTTAATCGATATCTTAAGGAAGTATTCGAAAGTTTTTCCATGACAGTATTTCATTGCGTAGTATTGTTACTCACGAGTTAGTGCCGTGCAAAGGTCAGATATATTTCCCCTGTAGCACTTGGCCGATTCTCCCTCAGCGCACACCATGTATTCTCCTGGCATAGGATTTGATCCAATATCTAGACTTGGACTGTTCTGTGGATGTACATTGGCCATATTTATGATCAAACGTGTCAAATAAAGACATGGGGGAAACCAAGTTTAAAACGGAACGACTTAATGACAGACTTATAGCCCATATATATCTAACATGCAATCTAAATATTTCATTAGTAATTCACCTGACCAAGTGTCTATAACATAAAAATATTTTTTATACACCTTTTTCTAGAAAGCATTAACATATTGTAGATTTTTGCGAGAAATGGAAATAGTTCCTCAGATGTGAACGAAATTTCAAAGCAATGCACCCAATATAAACTATATTTGGTACCTAGGAAATTAGCATTGCCACTAAATAAATGGCAAAGACTTCGATTTAAAGAGGGCAGTTTACAAATATCCATATGCGACTAAGGCAGCTGTCACAAAGATCAAGAATAGATTCAATGCTTCAGGTCTGTTGGTACTGTAATGAAACTCAGGGAATGACAATTTAATCTGGGAACGGGGTGTGGGCTGGAAATTTCGTCCAACCGGCATATTTACATTCTTTTCTACAAGATAATTTAACCGTTAAGATAGCATAATGTCTTCACTGGGTTATCTTCTTCTAATCTAAACAAAATGTTATTCTTTCAAAAGAATCCTAGGCCATACGACTCAGAAAATTCACTGGTCGGTTTCTTCACCAAGGTAAAAGTAAATTGCAAAGTTTCAAATTAAATGTTGCAATCCTGACCTAGTAAAGAAGCACATGCAAGTTAAATGGGATATACAGCTTAAGGTACACACTTAATCAAACAAATTCATTAGATTCTTTGAAACGGCATAAGTTGAACACCATTAGTCAAAATAATTTTACGTAGACATGGTGTTTCTATGTAGTATTAATGCACTGTTCTTTAACATTTCATGTGTTCTAAATTAGTTATCCTGAAATTGTTAAGCAAAAAACACAATGTTATAGATGTTTCAGGCTATTCATTGACAAAAGTAAAACTGAAAAAATTCTAAAAACATACGTCGTGAACATAGAGGGCATCAATGAGATTCCAAGATGATATTACATCCTAGAAAAGTCACACAGACGTATAATTTATGTAATTTAACTATGCTTTCTTTTCAAAACCTGAAGTGCTGTAGTTGTTGATGTAACAAGCAGAGAATGCATTTTTTTGTGTGCAAAATTTGATTCATCAGCACATAGAAAATGTAAAGTTCATATTTTCTTGTTTTTAAAAACAGTATTAAATACCATAACTGTCAGTCCAAATCTAATTTATGACAACATATTGCTACGACTCTATAATCATAAAGTAAGTAATAGAAAGAAGCAAAAGCAACAAGTTTTGTAAAACATAACAAATAATTTAATTATCAAAGTTATGAAATGAAAACGTAAGAGGAACTTTGAATTAATCCAAAATAATCCTAATAAACTTAAAGTCCAAAAGAATTGAATGTTCCGAATGGATTTCAAATCCTCAAATATATAGATCTGCCAACAGTCCTCATGTATTGAAATGGAACTGTCCAAAACTCCTTATCCAGACAAGGCTTGTTAATTACAAGTGGATTAACTACAACCTCAGCAACAGCTAGGTCATTGCCTAGTAATAAATGAATACCCTCGATGGGTAAAGACGGCACTCCTCCGACTGTCAGGGGTCCTGAGACTAAGTCTGATGACAAATTTACACAACTGAGTAGAGTATTAACTAAACCACACTCAACTCCATGAATAAGAACACTCTCATCAGAAGGAGACTTCTCACAAAAAAGGCAATGTACCTGATAATTAAAAAACTGTGAGAAGCGCCTTTGTCCCTTAAAATTTTAATAAGGATATGATTGGCCGAAACACCCATGAGCAATACAGATCAGTTCGTCATGAATGATTCACACTTATCTACAATAAAGCCAGACTGGAGTTTATTTGACCAAACAAAGGTATTGCTTTCAATACATGACCGTAACTTTTACCTCTTAAAAATAAGAGCATTTGGAACAGGTCTGTCTTGACTTTGTTGCTTATTGTTCAATTTGTAGCAATCAGAAATAACGTGCCCTTTCTTTTTGCAATTTGTACAAGGAGGAAGAGATAAGGACTTCTGATCCGTCTTCAGAGAAACTTAATTTCTAAAAGTTGTTCCAGTTTGAATATTGGAAGTGCTCGCATTTGGTTGAAATAATTTCTTTTACTAGAAGACTGCAGAGTGGAAGACATACTGAAAAAAGAAACTTTATCAGCTACGGAATACTAGTCATCGGTACAAGAAGCATTTTCTAACGTTTCGTCCTTATGTTCATCAAGGCAAGTCTTAACGTTACTATCGACGAAATTATTGAACTCTTCAACAAATATGAGTGGTCGGAGATTTTCGTAATTTTGACCGATTTTTGGTTAAGCACTACCTATCAAATAACTGTTAGTTTTCTCTAGCAAATTCAACATGAGTTTGTCCAGTTTCTTTTCTATAGTTATTAAGCGTTTGTCTATAAGCCCCAGGTACCAACTCATAACCATTCACGATGCATTCCTTAACTCAGTACTTTGCTGTACAAGGAAGTGTAGATGTCAAGAGCTTTGCCAAAAAGTACACTGGGCGATAATAGAGTCAAATGCTCTCCTGGCCATATCAAATTTTCAGCAATTTTTTTTTTAAATGAGGAAATTATTTATCTACTTCATTTTCCTTGCAAGGGGGTACTACCCTAATATTCTTAGTAACATCAAAACTTGAATTTGTATGTAAAGCGGGGATATGCTATTCACTTTCCAGCTATAAACCATTTAATCCAAATTTAAATTCCCTTCCTTCTCTCTAATTCTCTCCTTTTTCACATTGCAACTTTATTAGCATTAACCTATCTTCTCTTTCTCTCTTTTGTAACTATAATTGTATCTCTCTCTCTCTCTCTCTCTCTCTCTCTCTCTCTCTCTCTCTCTCTCTCTCTCTCTCTCTCTCTCTCTCTCTCTCTCCGTTCTCCAATTGCATTTGTTTTTCTTCTTTCTTCTTTCTCTTTCTGAAGCTCTAACGTTCTTACCTTCAGTTCCATCTTGTATTATAATTTCAAATGCACAACGTGCACGTTAGAGCCAGATAGAGGCTTACTAACCAAATCCAAAGCATCTTGATAAAAAACATTATTTTCGACAAACATTGGACCAAAATATTTTTGTATTTCCTGCTTCGTTAAAGAAGCATTTGCATATCTCCACTTTAAAAGCTTGTTGGTTTCACTACAGATTTCTAAAATGTGAAATAATACCTGCAACGTACAAAATTCAAAAACGCAGAATGAATTTGAATTGAACAATTTAAAGTTTTCAGAAATATTTTAGAGAAATTCGTGTCCCAAGGACTAGCCCCCAATTTTCTGATACGAGTCTATGCTCATAATAAGTTACAGAAAGGAATGATAAGCAACACGCTTTGTAAAATTCAACAAATAATTTATTTCCCAGATATACAAAGTTAAATATGAAAAAAGGAAATTGACAGTATTGCGAATTATATCAAAAATAATGCTAGAATTACATACACAATCCCCAATAATAAAATGTCTGAATGAACATTAATGGAAATCCAAATTAAGTCCAACTCTGAAAGTACTGATGTGCCTATGATGGCTCGTAAAGTGTTGATATGCCAACAGTCTTTTTTTTTAAAATACGGCAGTTTAATTCCAGATTTGAATTTACTATAAGTCCCAGTGAATGTCTCTGTACAAGAATATTTTTATGAGCATTCTGTATTTCCAGAGAAATAAATAATTCAATTCAATAATTTGAAGAAATAAATTCCAACCCAAATGAACTTCTGGATAAAACAATAATTCAAAATTGATTCTGCAAGATCGTAAAGCACAAATGAGTATTTTTTTCCATTTAGAAGATTTTGTAGCTCTCTAATTGATCTCAGATCAGAATTAATATTTTCTTTAAAAAATTACGTAATGGAAAATAACCCTCTAGAAACTTCCTAACTTTTACAAAATAAAATGTTAGTTATAATTAGAAAGTATGTTGCTAACATTATAACCTGGACCATATCAGGTACGCCAGAGAACTCCCAACAACCTAGACCCAGATCCAAATGAACGTGTTTACTGCTATTAATAATGATAATAATATTAAACCATACACATAGAGAATATTTTAGTTGTTTACAGAATAAATAAAATCAATAATTCAGGTAAAGTAGACAATATACTTAATTTTGGACATGGTTAATTCTAACGTACAATGTTATATTACAATAGCATATAATTGAAATAAAACAGAACTCACAATAGCATATAATGAAGAAAAACAGAACTAACAAACAAACAATGTAAATGAAATATAACATGACGAAAGTAAGTGAGTTGTGATCACTGAATGATATAATCAGAGAAGGAGTTGATTTAATATACACTTCAAAGTGTTGTAAAGCCAAAATGAAAGCCAAACACACTCCTTCTCGATTGTGGAACAATTTATTTGGTGCACGCTTAATTTTCTAGAGAAATAGCAACCTGGATGATCCACAATGCATTTGTCTTCTTGAATTAATACACACCAACCCTTACATTAGCTGCATCAACAGATATTATAAATGATTGGACGAAATCTATCGCCGAAAGAACTGGTGCACTTTTAATTTGCCGAACGCCTCCTGACATTTGTCAGACCAATAAGACATGGGGTTTCTTATTCAACACATTTATCAGGGACTCAGTTATTTTGGAAAACATAGAGGACAATTTCGATAATATGCAGCCATACCCAAAAATCGCATCAGCTGCTGTTACTGACTGGCACAAGGAATACAGAGATAGCTTTAACCTTAACATCAACAGGCTTAGCTTGACCAAGTCCATCAATATGTTCCAGAAATGTAACACAAGCTCGGCAGAACTCGCTTTTACTTGAATTAAACGTCAAATTTGTCCGAGTCAGTCGAACGAAGAATTTCCGGATAGTCGTGGTGTGATATTTCAAGGTGTCGTTGAATATAATATCATCGTCGATGTACGCATTACAGCCATCTATACCAGGTGTTACCATGTTCATTTAACGCTGAATGTTGGGAGAGTCTTTTACATACCAAATAGCATTACTTAATTTTGATTGAGTCATCTCGAGTTGCAAAGGCCGAAATTTCTTTTGCTCTATCCGTATGTTGAATCTGCTAGAAGTCTTGAACAAGTTGAACTTGGCAACATATTTTGCATTTCAAAATTTGTCAATACAGTCATTAATTCATGGTATTGGACATGAGCCTGTTTTGGTGACATTGTTCACTTTCTGTAGTCAGTGCACATACGGAAAGTGTTTTCTGTTTTCGGCAATAGGGTACAAGGTAAATTCTCAGTTTTGCTTGAATCAATAAAATCATTCTTCAACAAATATTCAATTTCTTTTATCAAACATTCCTGCTTGAGAGGATTCGTCCTGTAAGAATGCTGTTTAACAGGTGTATAATCTATAATTTCAGCATCATGGTAGAATTTGTTTGTTCGGGTTGGAACGCCAGGAAAGAACTGCTATTATTCACATGATATACTCTTTAATTCATTCTTTTCTTTTGGCTGGAGACGTGAAAGTTGCTGATGAAAATTCTTTAATATTTCCGTATTTTCGAAGCTGGTTGAATCATAGTCACTACAATCTGGTTTTACGCATTCATTTAAATCTTTGCTCCGCTGGACGGATACAACTAAATTAACTGAATTACTAACAGAATAATATCAACATGCACCTCTATTTGCATAGCAGAGTAGTTGCTCTTTGTGTCTACTAGGAGTATTGATGATGTAATTTAAGTCACTTAGTTTCTTTTTAACCGCATGGGGACTATAATACCTAGATTGAAGAGGAATATAACGTATATACTTTGATAGCTCACTGATCATTCGTCAACTGCGGGTACTCAGGTGGTCTCCATTTTCTCTCAACGACCCCATTTAAGAAAAAATAGCAAGTTGGACCCTCTGCTGTTTCAGTTTCGCTAATAGCTCTCTAAAACAACATGAGATCTCATGATCTTTCTCCTGTTCGACGACATATGAAGTCTTTTGTCACCTTGATTAGGAATTAGAGAATGAGTAGAAGAAACCACAGTAATCAATACCCTTTGATTGATCTATACCAGAACTAAAAGTGACCTCATCAAAAGTCTGACAAATCCATGTCAGCCAAAGGACTAATTTTGTGATCAACATCATTCTCAAGAGTTTTCTTTGCCATGGCTCTAATAACTGCACAAGCAAGGAATAAATCAGGGATTTCATTCTCAATATAATCAGAATTCTGATCCACGACTTGTCGATTTTAAGTGGAGTAACCACAATCTTATCTACAGATAAGTCATTGCTTATCAGTAAATGAACACCTTCAATGGGCGGAGAATTCTCAGCGCAGATATTCACTGTTCTTCAAAGTAAGTCTGATGGTATATTAATATTATAGAATGGAATCTGAATAAAACCGCACTCTACTCCCTAAACAAGATCACTTTCAGAAGAAGAAAACTTCTCAAAGGTAAAGTACCTTATAATAAAAGACTGAAAAGCTCTTTTGCCCCTTAATATTTTAAGAGGGCTAGTGTTGACCAAATCGCCAAGAAGTGATAAAGAACCATTCGCCATGAATGGTTCATAGTTCTCCATAATAAAATAAGACTAGGGTCTGTTTGACCCAACAAATACATTGTGCACTATATATGTCCATGACGTTGACCGCAGAGAACCAAAATCACTTGGAACAGCTCTGTCATTATTCTGTAACTTTTTTAATTTGTAGCAATCAGAAATTAGGTGACCTATTTTCTTGCAGTAATTGCAAATATGAAGAGATATTGTATGATCAGTCTTATCAGAAGTTTGATTCTTTAAACTGTGACAGACTGAAATTTGTAAGTACTCGTATGAGACTGAATCGAATTCTTGCTAAAAACCTGCTAAGAGGAAACATATTGACAAATAAAACTTTGAGTGAAGGAATAGTTGTCATCTGTACGAGTAGCGTTTACCAGGGTGTGTACATGGTGTTGATTAAGGTAAGTCTTGACGTCACTATGGATGCAATTCTAAACTCTTCGACTAACATGAGTTGTCTACGTTTGTCATAATTTTTATCAACCTTTTTAGATGTATACCACATGTTAAATAGTTGTCTTTGTTCCCTAGCAAACTCAACGTCCGTTTTGATACTTTCTTTTTTTTTTGTAATTTCGAACCTCTGTCGATTTGCCTCAGGTGCCAACTCATAACCATTCAAGGTACATTCCTTGACAAAGCCACAAGCAGCACTTGCATCTACTGACAGTGAAGTATAAACTTCACGAACTTTGCCACTAAGTACAATCTATAATAACAAAGTCCAGTGCTCTCTTGGCCACTTCAAATTTTGAGCTTTTTTTTTTAAACACAGAAAATATTTATCTACATCTTTTTCATAAAACGGGATGCCAATCTAGTATATTTGGTAACATTAAAAACTGAATTATCATGAGTCGAGTGCTTTCTGCTTGCTAGTTCTAATTCTTTCAATTGAATTTTATTTCCATCATTTTTAACTTCATTTGCATCTCTCTCTTTTTCGGTATTTGCAATTTTATTTACATCTCTTTCTTCTTTTCTTCATGTTTGCATTTGCATCTGCATTTGTCTCTTTTCCCTTTCTCCCTTTTTCAGTTTCTATTTCTTTTTCCTCTTTCTGAATTTGTCTCTGTCTTTCCTCTTTCTGAATTTGTTTCACTCTTTCTTCTTCCTGGCGTTGTCTCTCTCTTTCTTCTCTCTGAATCTGCATTTGCATTTGGTTTTCTTCTTTTTGAAGCGGACCTTTTCTTAATTTTATTTCTGTCTGGTTTTTAAATTTCATTTCAAAGCTAGTCAAGTACTTACTAATTAATCCTTAAAGCATTCGTATAAAAATTTCCATATCCGCTAAATGCTTGACTAAAATATGTTTAATATAACGTTTTAACAAAGACGATTTAATTGCCGAAAGAGAATATCGGTTGGCAAGCTCCACCAACTAGTTTTTCCTTAAACACACAAACCGTCCTTTGGTCTGATTGGAAAAAAAAAAACTTTCCACCCTAGATGAAATTGTGAAAGTTTGTCAGTATGAAAGACCAGGGACAAAGAAACTTGCGAACCAAAATGAATTAAAATTTCTTAACAATTTTAATTTCTCTGAAGCATTTATAAAATTGGCATCCCGGGCGAGCCTCCACCCAATTTATATTACGACTCTATTGTTATAAACTCAGTAACAGAGAGAAGCAAATCCAAAAAGTTTTGTCAAAACTTGACAAATACTTTAATTATCAAAGTTATGAAATGAAAATGGAAGAGGAACTTACAGTATTATGAATTGAATTCATAATAATTCTAATAAAGTTCTATTCTATCTCAAAAAGAAACGACTTTTCCGAATGTGTTTCAAATCCTCAAATATACAGATCTGTCAATAGTCCTGATGTAACAAAATGGTACTGTCTAGAACTCCTTGATTAATTCACAAGTGTCACAGAATTATAATTCACTCCTATGAGCACTTTGTAATTCCAATGAATATTCTAAACAAATGTTTCCTCTCAGATAATATTTAAACACAACATTGAAAACGTCTCAAGACTGATATTACAAAAATAACAGAAGTAAGAAATATGACTGAGAAAATTGTGCAGCCTTAGAGATTTATATGCAGAGGTAAGAGGTAAAACATGCATTTTGCACCTAATCGTCCGTGACAAATTCAAATACCAAACATCTTAAAAAAGAACAACCCACATGACCGCTAACCCATCCAATGGGAAATAAATTAATTATTCCAAGAACCCACCTGATCGACCAGTCCAAATGGAAGCAGCTATCATTTTTCATTATGTATACTACTAATATTATTATTAGAAACCGTGAACAAGTATGTAAGCATCTATTTATAAATTGCACGCAATCTTACACTCTTTATATCTGAACAAACAAGCAAAAAAAAAACATGTGCACGAAATTTCGCTACAATTTTAAGTCATGAGAAAAATTACAAAAGTTTATATATATATATATATATAACAATATTCTTTCACTTTTTCTGTGCAAATGAAAACGATCAGCGACGGCATAAATCCGTAGTTTGATCATTTATCTTGGATTGGGTGTTTTACAACACAAGAGGTTCGCCATGTTCCTCAAGAGGCCGCTACATCTACGTCAGGGGTCTCAAACTCAAACCACCCTGAGGGCCGCATGAGGACATTTTTGATGGCCCAAGGGCCACACCACCTTTGTTATCTCTCATAACACCTTTTGATGCCAATCATTTTGCGGGCCACAGTATATGGCTTGGCAGGCCGCGTGTTCGAGTCCCCTGATCTATGTGGTGTAATAGGCACATCAGTTAATATCTTTGTAATTTTTAACTGGTCCGATGGTAATGTGTTTTTTTTCTACACGAACTTATGTATCTGCGTGTGTGTGTGTGTGTGTGTGTGTGTGTGAGAGAGAGAGAGAGAGAGAGAGAGAGAGAGAGAGAGAGAGAGAGAGAGAGAGAGAGAGAGAGAGAGAGAGAGAGAGAGAGAGAGAGAGAGAGAGAGAGATGTTACGTTATCATTTGAACTTGGTGTAGCAAACATGGGCAAAACAAAAGAAAAAAATTATCCACAAAGTTAAAAAATTTGATTTTTATAATCTAAGATCATTAAACGTACAGATTATCAATTGTGATTAATGTATATGCAGACAAATTAACCTTTTCAAAAGACACGCTGAGTTAGTAGTGTAGTGGGATAGAATAGCGTCAATGGGACTTCTATGTTAAACTGGGGGGGGGTGTGTTGTACCACGGCGACAATGGGAATTTAACATGGGAATTTTAACATGGGTGGGACTGTATAGCGCCAAGATTTATAGCGTCAAAAGCACATCCTGGGACGATATGGCGTCAATGGGAATTAGCATTACAGACCCCCCTGGGCACGTTTATGGACACGATTTATGGCCTCAAAAGCACACTCTGGGACTGTATAGCGTCAATGGGAATTTTGTATAGCGACTAGCACACCCTAGGATAGTATAGCCTCAATGGAAATTTTGTATAGCGACAAGAGGAATGGAACAGGTAGGGTGACGTCACGGTACTGGACAGTTGCAACAATGTAGCAAGGACCGTGACGTCATGCCACCTGTGTCATTTCTATATACAAACACGAATCGTTCGCGTTTGTCTTTGTGTATAGCAAGTACCGTGACGTCATGCCACCTGTGTCATTTCTATATACAAACACGAATCGTTCGCGTTTGTCTTTGTGCATAGCAAGTACCGTGACGTCATGCCACCTATGTCATTTCTATACAAAAAGTTTGAATCATTCTCGTTCGTGTCAGTGAATAGTATAGTATAGTATGTTTTATATATTCTCTTTTTTTCCATAGATTGATGAACATCAATCTATCATACACAAATTATAAAATCGACTAACAAAATTTTTTTAGGCAAGAGAATAATGTTTTGGGGAGTTAAATATAAATTATACAATCGAATAAAAAAAAAATTTAGGCAAGAAAGAATAAATATCTTTACGAGGCAGTGGAGTGGCCCTGAAAAGGGTCTTTGTCGTGAAGGCATAAACACACCATACTTACTATCCAAAAAACGTACGAGAACGCATAAAATACACACACATATACTATCCACACCAACGAATGAGAATGCATAAAACACACACCTATTTACTATCCACACCAACGAATGAGAAAGCATAAAACACACACCTATTTACTATCCACACCAGCGAATGAGAAAGCATAAAACACACACCTATTTACTATCCACACCAACGAACGCGAATGCATAAAACACACACACACCTATTTACTATCCACACCAAAGAAAGCGAATGCATAAAACACACACCTATTTACTATCCTCACCAAATGAGAATGCATAAAACATACACCTATATACTATCCACACCACCGAACGCGCAAGCATAAAACCCCTACTCAGTTTTAGTGTCGGAACGCTATGATAGCTCATGTCATGGTGAGGGATAGAGAGAAGTCAAAGAGCATTTGTAATGATGAATTTTTTTGAAAACAAACAACAGATATTTTTTGAAAACACAACATTTTCTATTCAACAAACAACTAATCACTAACATGTAACAATAACATCAAACAAATTATTTTTGACAAGGTTGACAACGTTGTGAAATCATGTGAGATTTCTACTGATGGAAGTCGTGAGGCCATTGATGTACATTACGTTTCCTAGCTAAAGACAAAAGATAACCATAATGGTCACAAAACCATCGATCTAATTTCTCATCGTTTCTAGAAGAGTGACGATCAAAATAAGTCACTAATTGTTCTAACGGATATCCAAGACTGCGTTGATGAAGAAAATATACACAATATTGTCCACACACCATGGAATCTGTGCCTTGTAATTTCACATTATTGAATCGTGTCGTCTGGGCATTTCTTCTCATGAAGTCAATGATGTCGTCTTCCAAAGGGGGTAATCCATACGAATCAAAATATTCCACGCAATCCTCTTGAGTGAAGTAGACGGCAACCCAGTGGGTTCCTAGGAGGTGACTGTCATCCGTGTTGATGACATAAGCTTGATGGTCTTGAGGTTTGCAATGAGGTAGTTCATCTTTAGCGCACACGACAGGATTCCAAGAAGCAGTATACGAACTATTGTTCAAAAGGTAATAAAGTTCCCAAGTATCCATTTTTTGTTGTCTTGTTTTTTTTCACAAGTAATGATAAGTCATCAATTCAATTCTTACTTTTTGTTTGAAATGCTCTGTCAAGTAGCCGTTTCTTCGCCTTGTCTCCCAACTCTGGGCTAAGAGAGACTCGATGCGATAGATCTCTAGAGTAGTCAATGGAGGGCAGGAATGATCACGCAAGCCTTTATACCACTCATGCAACACTGCTTCTTCCGAGATGAGACTCCAAGAGTCGTCCAGATACTCGTCCAATTTTTCTTCTTGGCTCATCATCAGATATTTATCGTGTTGAATTTGACTGGGATGATCGTTTTGACATTCATAATATACTTTCTTACTCAATTCCGTAATTGTATCCTCCAGGTGTTTAGCAAAACAGGACACTACCTCGTTCTCTATGTCTTGGTCTTGAGGTTCTGCTTTCACGGTATCCTCCCATTCCATGTCCAAAGATTCTCCACCGTTCAAAGAGAGATAAGAGTCTTCCATAGTTTCTAATGTCTAGAACGACTTCTCTCAAACTGTTGATTTTTATGGTATTGTTAAATATCGGCATACAGGATGACGTTTACTGTCTCAGTCAGAGCTTCTGCAAACGGAAGTTCCACACGCAGTTGACCGGATTTTATAGGGTGGAAATGTCCCTCATCGCTGCCTTGGTCTGGAGTGAAATCAAAAGCCCACAAAGTGTAACCTCCTTCATAATCTTCGTACAAAATGCCCTGACTGGTGTTGGTTCCTAGCTGTCCGGTAGCTTCGTAAAGGGACAAGTACGATCTCAAGTAATTCTTCTGGGCAAAGTTAGGTTCGAAGGGTCTGGTACACAAGGTCTTGCCATCGCGACTGACATTGATCTTGGACATTCTGTAGTGCTTAAACTGGAAAGGTTTTTGATCGTGGGCTCCGTTGAGGGCTGCATTACTGATGATGCCATCGATTAAACGTTTGGGTAACTGTCCTTGGAACAGATGATCTTCGATCTTGGATCGGAGTCCAGCAGCAATGGTGAATGTTTTCACTTCTACACGTCGTATCGGATACTTGGCTGTCGATCTGCTCAATGTGTGACTAATGTCGTTTCCCGATTTAGGTAACACTTCTACGCGACGCACGTAAAGTCTGGCTTCTTGGATGATGGTTTTGTACTCGTTGGCATGAGCCATCAAATGGAAAGCGACACTGCTACGATTGAGTCTGAGGCGAATATCCACTCCGTTCAGCAAATACTTGTCCTGCAACCACATGTCCAAATGCAAGCGACCCATCAGTTCTAAACTACGAGCTTGCAGGATTTTCTTTCGACGGTTGTTAAAACCCACATTGTGAGGATTGTCATCCACTGTCAGGGCTGTGTCGTTAAACGTGTCTTCACCTGCGGTGTCAGGTTTCCATTACCACGCAAGCATCCAGATGAGTGTTCTTGGCCTCTTTTCCGTACGTCAAGAGATTTTCTAGGTACGCTCGGTAAGGGTAAGTATCCATACTGCTGCTGACCAGTTTGTTATTCAAGTACAAATCCACTTCGCCGAACAAGGAATGCATGAAATTGTTGACGGGAGCTACTCTGGCATCGGCTCCCGGATTGGTGTTGTCGGGTTTGATCACTTTCAGTTTCAGATACAAGTAACTGCTATTCAGATCGATGTAATCTTCGGGTTGTCCTTTGATTTCAAACTCGATTGGAGCTGAATCCGTCAAAGAGGAGACGGGATGAAATTCGGCCCATTGGGATTCTTGCATCGTGATCATGGTGGGTGGCATGGCAAACAGATCCAGTTCCGACTTGGAACAAGCACAAGACTCTCGGTGCATCATTTTCTTTTTTTAATAATCAAAAACGTCTAACTCTCGGACAGTTTTTCTTTTCTTAGTCTTTCTAGCTCTAGGGGACAAAATGTAATGGCCAATACTTTGTCCTCTGAAAATTTGATGAGTAGGCGACGAGCTATTTTGTGGTATTCGATCGTGACACTTTTTCTGGTTCTCTCCAAGGCTTTGGCAAACACGGCATTGAATTTGGTAGAAATCGTGTTCACCAAATGCTGTCCACTAAAATAATAACCTGGGGGAATGGTCAACTGATAGGTTGTTCGTTTAGTTTTGGGATTTTGTGTTTTCATAGAGTCACTTGCAGTGGTGCGTTCATCCAAGGCTTGTTGCACTTGCTCGTCATGAACTTCTACCGTAAAAGTGTTTTGGCTTTTTCCACCAAAGCCACTTCCCAATAGGCTTCGTGATCCAATTGGATGGCCTAAGGTAATTTGGCCGTGTAACAGCACAAAGTGTTATTAGGAAACACCTCCATGGAACTGTCACTGGGTAACGTTAAGTAAAATTGGTTGTTCATAATTTCAGCGTTCTAGTGTCCGATGAGTCACTGGAAGTCAGAGGAGTGTCTAAAAGAGGATTGTTGTGATTGGATTGGTGACTGTTGGAAGGGGGACTGACGTTGGACGCAAGGCTCCCGTTCGAGGAATATTTCAGGGACGGATTGGGAAGAAGGTAACCGATGCAACTGCTGAGTAAAATGGTCCACAATTGTTTGTCTCCTTGTTGCAAACTCAAATTGGCAATGGCAGCACCGATGACACAATACACCACAAAGATTTGGCAGAAAAAGACGATTTGAGTTTTAGGCACACGTTCTACACACCACACCCACAAGGGTTGCTTTTGTAGATCTTGCACAGAAGAACTGGGCGAAGGAGTGGTCACTGCGTTAGCTGAGGCTGTGTTGAAGGGCATGATGGTCACTTCTTTTTATAGTCGATGATTTGCGAAGCGTCGATCCAAGAGTCAAAACTGGGAGGATATCCTTTCCAACGTACTTTGACTTCTTTGACACGTTTTTTCCTACTTTTCGGGTTCTTCGATCGAGTATGCTTTCGATCTCGTACACGTCGTCTTCTTTTTTGGTCACACGTTGTAACTCGGGAAAGTAAAACGTTCCTTTTAACACTTCTCCGTTCATGTCTTCTAATTTATAGACGGGAGGACGACGGCCACGCACACGTTCGGTGACACGAAACAAGTCAGTGGTCCAGTTGGGTAAGTAACCTTTGTCGAATGTTCGTTTGGTTTTGCCAATGCGCACCCAATCTCCTGCTGCCAATAGTTCAGTTTTCTTGGGAACAGTCACTGTCGGGGACGTACTAAACAGACGCTCGTAGACGGTGACTTCGTTGTCGGGAGTCACTTCTTGGGGGGTACGTCCGATGCTTCGATTGTAAGATTCGTTGTACGCTTGGACGAGGTGCGGTAAGACGTCGATGTACTTGAGAGTGTGTTGATGCGTAAAATATTTCCACATGCGTTCTTTCAAGGTACGTTGAAAACGTTCCACGATGCTGGCTTTGGTTTCGGGATTCTCGGTGGTGAAAAAATGAATGTCACGTTTCTTCAATTCTTTTCGGAAAGCTTGGTTCAGAAATTCGGTGCCTTTGTCGGTTTGCCATCGAAGAGGGTGACGACCATTTTGTTTCAACACCAGTTTGTGGGCTCGCACTAACTCACTGCTCGATTTGGAAGTCAGTGGCACGACCCATGCAAATTTGGAAAAGACGTCGATGACACAAAACAAATATTTGTAGCCACGATTGTAGGTGGCCAAATGAGAGACATCGGCTAAATCGGCTTGCCATTGATGATCGATGCCCTCCACTTGGGTGCAACGTCTGGAAAATTTTCGTCGAATGGATTTGTGTAAAGTGTACGTGGCTTGTTCTTGTAACCAGCGTTGTACTTGAGGTAAACGGATACTTTTCAATCGAGTTTTGGCAGCACGATACAATTTCTGAACTCCACCGTAACCTGCAGGATAGGATGGATCATAGTAAATGCTGGCTAACACCTTCTCCATCTTTTTTAATAAGTGATCCACTCTTCGCTGATGGTGCTCTGAAGTGGTTTAGAAACGGCTTTACGTGTCCGATGTGCCACGGGAGTAGAAGTCGAAGGTAGTTTTGGTGCTGGTGGTGGTGGTAATGGGATGGCTTTGGTCTTCTTTTCTTTTTTCACTTCTGGTTTCCTTCTTTCTTTTTCACTTCTGTCGAAGGTGGAGTGGACATCATCTTTTTAACCCAAGCTTTAAGTTCTTCTCGTTGCGGTGTAGGGGAAGGGGTCAACAAGGACGCTGCAATCTTACTAGGGATGGGAGTTGCTGACGGTGTTTGAAAGACTTCTCGCGCCTCTTTTTCCTCAGGCATACGTGAGGCTACGTCTGTCTTGACCGCTGGTGGTGGTAGTGGTGCTGTTTATTGACTTTTCATCAAGGCCTTAAGATCTTTCAGAGTGGGTAGAGCTGTTTTGTCTAAAGCTTTCTGGTGAAAGCGTTGCAGTCGTTGTAACAATTGACCGTACCAATGAGATTTTTCCGTTTCGGACAAATCGCTGCGATCCATCAATGATTGCAATTCGTGTTGTAACTGGGACATCTCGGTCAAATGAGGATTGGGAGGTAAATGCGGGTTTCGTTGTTCTTGCCAATGATGGTATTCCATCCATCGTTTGTAAGGCACTAAAGCTAGTTTTCGTCCTTTCATCGGATTTCAAGGATCACGTCTGAGATCTTTTGACTCCAAAGGTCCCTTGTATCTTCTTGGATCTTTTTATCTTCGTCCTCCCAGAATGTTTCCCAACAGTCCTTTCAGCAAGGGTCCTCCTATTGTTCCCATTACTCCTTTCAGTAAGGGTGCTCCCACTATTCCCATTACACCTTTCAGTAACATGGGCAAAAAGGGCAAAATTCCTCCTCGTTGCAGCAACATCTTTATCTTTTGACCAATGGGTATTTTCTTTTGGACCATTTGGCGAAGAACGTGTCGATGTTTGGCTAAGCATTCTTTCTGGTGTTTATACAAAGGTATTGTGCCTTTCAAGACATTCAGACAACATTCGCACACGGTATCGATGACGTCTTTGGAGGCAGATTGAATGAGTTGTTTTCGCATGGGTGGAGGAGCTTTGGAGAGGACGGACAACGTGTCCCAATGTTTGGCTAAACGAGGTGGCAGTCCTTTCCTTTTCTTTCCTTTGTGGGTAGAAGAGGAATGTCTTTTTTGGGGTGACATCTTTCTCGGTTGGTTCGTTGGTTCCGTGGCACACAGCAAAAAATACACTAACGTCAATGACTTGTCACACAGTCTTTTATCTTTTATGGGGACTATCGCTTAGTCATAAAGGTGACAATGTGTTTTCCAAAATCGCCAAAGAATCCTCCTCTTTGGTGGCTCCTCTTTTTCTTTGGACAAGTGTGTCTTTTCTGGAGGTGACATCTATGTTTGACTAAGTGGTTTTTTTGGATGACGTGACTGTCTTTTTCTTTTTCCTTTTCCTTTTTGGACCGAAGAAGGAACACGATGGTAACGGTGTGCACTTCTTGGAGGTGCCATCTTTGGGCTTTCAGCAGCAAAACAACACTAAACCTATTGTTTGCCTCAGGTCTTTTTTATACTGGAATGCGTTGTCACTGATTGTCTTTACGTCGTATCAACTTGATGACAGGGAACACACGTCGTTGAGGAGTTCGCAACTAACTAAATCGGGACAGTTCTTGCTTGGAAAAATCCAGTCAACTCTGTAACATACCCGTTCTCTCTTGGGCTTTGATTTTGGGGGCAGGTACTTTGTGAGCAGCGGCCACTGCCGCTAAAGAGGAAGAGGGTGTCACCGCTGGAGAAGATTTTGGAGACGCTCTCTTGTGGGTTGAAGCTTTTTTCTGTGGACTTTTCTTTTTCTGAGGCTATGACCTGGTCTTGACATCGTTGCTCTTCTGGGTACGTTTGGGTGTGGCTTTTTTCTTGGAGACGACTTTAGGAGCATTAGGATCCCATTTTAAGAGGGAACGAATGATGACACCTAGAGAACCGCTTCCTCCAGGTTTCAAAATGATTTGCTTTTTGGTTTGAGTGTCAATGCGAGGATCGGCTAGCTGCGTCAAGGCGACTTTGTTTCTCTCAAACAAACGTTTGGTTTGATGTGGAATCTGAATGATGCCTTGCAGTAATTGACGTGCTGTCACCGTAAACCATCGTAAGAATTCTTTGAGACTTGCTTCTAAGACACGTGCACGTATTTGTGGATTTTTTTCGCGACTGATGCCGTACAAGGCACGAATCAGTTTGATGGGAAGATGAGACCGAAGGGACGTCATGTTGACGATGTGTGAGACAGAGCCAAAGTCACCGAGGTTTTTATAGATTGTATATGGGTGAATGTGGTTGTGATTAAGTCGACGACGGGGACGTGTACACGACAGGCCCTCCGTCTTGGCAACAGTGGTGAAACAGATGGGTACGAAATCGCACATAATCGGGAGTGGTGGGTTTTAAATCCACGAGTAAATAGGCATGTGGGGTTTGAGTGGCATCGTCGTACGCATGAGTCAGCCAAGGCGTTCCTAACTGTTTGGCTAACACTTGCACTTGCGATTTATCTCTATGGCTTTGAAACAAGACCACGTAATGAGCATTGATACTGATGGTGCGATGGGCTTTACTTTGTTGAAACAAATTTTGAGCGATGTAATGACACTGGCATTACGATGATGCCCTTTGCGCGTAAAGCAGAGTTTAATTTCTTCTTCGTCTTCTCCTAACATGTCGTCAAAGATGACAAAATGGGTTTGACTAAGGTCAGACACAATCCTGCCGTCTTCGCTAGGAATGCCTTCTACAAACACGATGGAATCGCCTTGACTTTCTCGCAGAAGGCTGTACACCGATTGCCACTCTTTGTAACACCACACGATGCGTTGAGGTGCACGATCGATCCAATGATGTTTATGTTCGATCAAACGTTCGACAAATTCGGATTTGCCGGAACCGCTTGGTCCAGCAAAGAGCATGTTAAAGGGATGTCGAAGATATAAGGCCTTCCATCTAGCACTATCTAAGTGTTGGTCGATGACTTTGAAAGTGGAGGAAGAGGGTGCAGAGACAGTAGAGGTAGTCATAATAGTAGCAGTGCAAGGAAAATGTCAGTTTTGACACGAAGACAGACAAGACAAGAGTTTCTATACTTTTTCAGGACACGTTTATTGTCATCTTTAAATGTGAACAACACGAAAGACAAAAATACATAAACGTCAAATGGCTAAGTACATGAATAAAAGATACATCAAAACGATCATAGTGGAATATAAACAAGTCTCTGTACAACATTTGTGGTGATCAAGAGGTGAAATCGTAGGGGTAGTGTATAATGCTCTTAGAGTCTCTACACTCGTTGGTACAGTCACACAGGGGTCCTCCCGGAATGGCCTTTCGGGGATGTTAATGACTGTCCTGTCCTGTCCTGAAGGGAGTGGTTCTTCTTCCTTGGGTACTGTCACTAACACAGGTTTAAAAGTTACTTTTTCAACGGAACGTTTTAGTTGTTTAGGATTACAAATCTTTTGCATAGTGTGCCACTTCTTTAATCCAAGCTTTGAAGCCCCAACTTTTCCAGTCACGTACATCTTTCCAGTGAGGGTGTAAGTCACAAGCTACACACACATCGTCATACACATCTTCAGTACCTAAAAGTTCACGAATCTGTTTTTTCCCGCAGAGGTAGAGAAGTATCGAGATGAAAGCGCAAAGGTTTGAGCAGAATGAGTCTCTCGTGTACATTTAATGGGACCACTTTTATGCTTTTTGGAATGGTAGGTACTGTTCGTAAAGAGTCCACAAAGAATCAGCTGGTGAACAAAATCCCAGAAGGCAAGTCACTAAGACACACACACAACACGTCGACCCCAATTCAATGGACACAGTTCTCGTAATAGGTGTTGATAATCCTCGACTGTTTGAATAGTGTCATTCATTTCCTTCAACGGAATCTGTAGTATCACGAATGATAAAGGTTGTGGCATAGTAGTCTTTTTTTATACCTCTGTTCTCTTACCTCAAACACTTCTCCTAGAGCGAAAGCAATGGACGTAGTGAGTAATTTCTGACCACTGCCATTCCAGGAAACCATCAAGAATGTCAATAAAATCTTCAAATGTAAATGGTCTAAAGCGAAATAGTAGGAAGAACGCACCCTTGATCCAGAGAAATCGGACTTGTTTGTTGACTTTTGTCAATTTCCTCTTGTGAATTTCTCGACACAAAAGTTCTACAGTCACAAATTGAGATTTGGCTCTGGCAAGTCCCTGCCAAATGTCCTTGTAGATCTTCTCTTGCAATTCGTTTGGTAATCTTTGAAGATTATTTTCTACATGGGGTTTAAATACTTGTCTAGGGGTTATCCAATGTTTGACTCCTAGCCAAGGAGATGGTTTCTTAAACGACATGGTAGGCCCACTTCAATGACGAGGTCCCACTAAAGGTAGGTAGTGACAATCTGGAGACCATCGAGCATGTTCCAGGTAAGCGCAATCCTTCTGTTCCCACTCGTGACGTGACACACCGCAGCTGAAGCACTTGACTTTATCCCCTTCGCCCAAGTAGATAAATCCAGCTCTAGCTAATTCTTCGGGGGTAGGTCCTCTCAGATATTTTGGCCATTTCTTCGGAAGGTTTGGATCCGACTTTTAAAGATGAGTCTGTGCGTGATTATCAGTATTATTCTTATGACGCACGACTGCCAAATCAGCGTGGAAGAATCGAACTACAGGTTCAGGATACAAGTAGATATTTCTTACCTGCTGAGGCATTTATTGAAGTAGAAGGTGAAATTTTAAATAACGCTATTCCTGCAGCACCAGTAGCATACGCCGCTGATGTTAGGGTTGGTTTTGTTAATAATGGTATTATGGCGTTATTTGATAGCGCTACGTACATGATTGACGGAAAAAATATTGAATCAATTCAGAAAGACGTCGACGTTGCAACGACAATACTTGGTCTTGCGAGATACAGCGACGATTATTCAAGATCAGCTGGTCCATCAATGATGTTCTCAAAAGATACTTCTGATCACTCTGATAACATTCAATACAATATTAGACGACCAAGAAACTTCGCCAATAACGCTGACGCTGATGTATGGCCGGTGGTTCATGGTTCTAATCCAAATTTCAACTTAGGATTTGCAGCACGTCAAGCAATGTTGCGTGGTGGAAGAAGAACATTTTCATGTGCAATTCCACTGTCACATATCTTTGGATTCTGTAGAAATGTCAGAAAAGTCATTTTCGGAGCCAAACACACAGTTGTACTTGTACGAAAAGGCGATGATAATGATGCATTATGGAGACCCATTGGTGATAATGGTATAGTAATACTAACAAAACTTTTCCTGTGGATGCCAGTGATGACTCCGTCAATATCTGAAGAAGACCGGTTGTTATCTTTTATGAGTCAAGGTGGTAAATCAACGTTGTCATGGTTAACAATGACCACAGATGCTGTTCAGAGTGCAATTGATGGTTTATTTACATGGCAGATAGCTTCTCAGCAAGGTGTTTCTGCACCAAGACACATATTTATTACGTTTCAAAATGCTGTACGAGTAAACGATCAAACACGTAGTCACATGATATTTGACCAACTCGGTGTTTCTGAGATTTCATTAAGGATAAATTGACATCAAGAACCATCCGAGGATATTTTGTTAAATTTCGATCGAAATCATGTAGCACGTGCATATCATCGTCTTATATCGTTCATGGGTCGTGATCAAAACATTGATACTGGTTTACAAATATCGCAGCTAGATTTTACAACGCTGTATCCGATTTATTATTTTTCACTAGAACATTTAGATTTAACAAGACAATCTGTTGTAGATATTCATCTTCGAGCTCGTGTGTCAACAGCAGCTATTGCTAATTACAGAGCAATCGCCGTTATACTCAGCGATAAATCGATGTTACTCGAAGGTGTTGGTGGACGAATGAGAGTTATTGATGCTCCAGTAGAAAATATGTAAATAAACATGTAATTAGATCGTTCATAATATTAATAATGTCATATCATCACGTTAGTGTGAGTCTGACTCCTGGTCAGATTAAAAAACTGCAATCAGCATCAAAAAATAACCATGGAATAAAAATATCGCTAAAGCGAGAACAGATGACCGGTGCAAATAAACTATCGTTGACCGAGCGTCAGTTCAAAAACTTCAATGATGCTAAAAAAAATCAAATAAAGGCGTCAAACTTAATCTTTCTGCGGGCGCCATCAAAGATATTGCTAAATCGGGTGGTATATTTCCACTTCTCGCAGCTATACCAGCTTTAATAGCAGCTGCAGCCCCAGCTGTTGCAAAAGCAGCTGCATTAGGTGCTGTTGGAACAGCTGCTGGAATGGCGTTAAAGAAAGCAGCCGGACAAGGAATCAAAAAAAGGAAAAGGTCTAAGATTACCAGGAACCCCGTATTCGTGGTACGGAAAGGGTCTAAGACTTCCCGGGACAGTTTACTAATATCACCCATGTCCAATTTTGATTTACTTAATGCTGCTAAGCAATTAAAAATAAAAATTTCAGAGGTGTTTTTATGCGCGATCAATTACCAAAAAAACCAAACAATATTGAAACCGGTATCATTAATCTCGATAAAAACTCTGGACCAGGCACGCACTGGGTCGGATATGCAATTGATCCACGTGGAATTATTTATTTCGATTCGTATGGATTAGCACCACCAAAAGAATTTTTAGAGTACGTTACCGGCGATATTCCAATCTGGTATTCAACGCTACCAACACAAAAAATTACTGATCCTCCAATATGCGGTCGTGAAACCCTCGCTGTGCTTGATGCTATATCAAAATCAACAGCACCGCCTCATAAAGTCGTGCACGCGTTCACTACACTACGTCATAACACTTAAACTGATATCAGTAAATATAATGGTAGATATTTATGGAAGATCTACTCGCAAAGATAAGAAGAAGGTCGATTTATCTAAATATGCAACTCTTGATCAGCTCAGAAATGAAATCGATGATTTATTAAATATCACAAGTGTAGATCAAAATGAAGTCGTCGTTTTTCAGGACAAACAAGGACGATTAAAAACGAGTAACATACAACTACTAGATGTACTTATACGAATTCCCAACGCGGTTGTTAATAATATCGTTGCTTTCACTGATCAAAGTAAAATACAGGATTCCGGTAAATCGGTTAACGATTATGTTAAGAAAACTGGTGATGTATTTACCGGTGACATTATTATGTCAAGAAGAAAAATTACACATCTTGGAGATCCAATCGCAGATACAGACGCAGCAACAAAAAAATACGTCGGTGATCAAGAATCCAAGTACGTGTTAGTGCGCGGTGGTATAATGCATGCATTTCTTGACATGAATAATAATCGTATTAATAATCTCAGAACACCAGAAACAGATTTCGACGCTGCAACGAAAAAATACGTCGACGATAGGGAAATTCCAATAACGACTTCGTTAACGACAATCAATAACGGGATTGCTACATTTAGAACTGATTATAATAATCATATACAGACGTTTCTAAATTTTCGTAGAAATGTACACAGATCTATTAATGACTTTTTTGGAACTCCACCAACTGTTATTATTAATCTCGCTGACATTAACACAAAACTCAACGATATCATTAGTGGAATTCCTAAAATTATTCAAAAAACTAATCTCATTAGAATTCCTCACGGACAAGTTAACAATATCGTGTACACAGTCGCATCAGGAAAAGCAACATGGTCGCAGGAAAATAACACTTTTAAACACACTGCAGAGGTCACTGGTGTATATAGATTATCTGTGTTTAGCAGTGCAAAATTTACTATCTTTACCACATTTCCATGGCGTCATTCAACCGATGATTTTTCTGGAATTGTGTCTATAGTGTTAAATAAAGATGTCGAGGAAACGTTTATACTGATAGCGGACGATAAAAAGTTAACCGCAGCGACTTATTGGTGGTGCTTGGAATTTGTATGTGAAACTCCTCAGTTAGTTACCTAGATAAGTATAATGAATCAAGAGTCATTTATCGACGTTCAACGTCACAGATACGCTCAAGTATGTGAGTGTCAAACTAAACTAAAAAATATCATCGACGATTACACGATAAAGGTAAAAAAATATCGTCGACGTATGGTTGTTATTGATATAATGGTATACTCGGTTTCTGCTGTTATTGCTGGAACTGGATTATTACTATCAACAATAACGATGACAGCGACTGCAGTTGTAACAATTATAGTTCCAACGGCAACAACATGTGCAGGTATTTTCAGTATTATCGCTAAGAAAATATCTACGTGTACAAATAATAAACTAAACGAGTACATAATGAAATTGCACACAGCAACAGCCGCATACACTAAATTATGCTCGTATATTTCAGCATATCTCAGTGATGGTAAAATATCCGATGAGGAGTTCGTAACGATAATGAAAACCTACGATGAAGCATTCATAATCGCTAGTGACAATAACGGAAAGATGGAGAATTAAATAATAACGATAATAATAATGTCAGAGTCGCGCGAATTACTTCAGCAGATCGTAGCTAATACAACGCCGTCAAAAACTATTATGATATGATTAAGTTCAATCAATCCTGAATTTAGCGTTAATTTTCCAACCGCAATTCCAGCAAAGGAAATAGCATTAGCGCAATTACGAGTTTATCATAGCTGGCCTAATATTAGATCAAAACCGTTTGGTGGACAACAACCAAATAATTCACTAGTATTTGCGAATAAAAATAAACCAGATGGAACACCTGATTGGCAAGTTGTTGGAATTTCAACGGGCAGTTATCAAATAGAACAGATTAATGATGAATTTCAACGCAGAATTAAATCTATCACAGGGAAAGAATCTAAAATAGCGATTACTGTTCATGAACCAACACTATCAGCGGTTATTGAAATAAATTCTCCTGATTACCTCGTAGACATTTATCAAAGTTCGATCAGATCAGTGTTAGGATGGCCTGATGTTCCACCGGTTTATAATGGAGTTTCAGAACCAAAAATAGAAGAATTTAAAACGAGTGAAGAAAAATTCATTAAAGATCCAGAATATCGAGGAAAACAACCATTGAGTAATAATACAAGATTTGGATTTCCAAACGACGATATATATTATTTTACCGATTTTGACGGTAAAAGGATCCCCAAGTTGAATAAAGCATTATTTATTTTTAACACAGACACCAGGACGAAGATTAGTTTCTATACTGTTGATGTAGGATTTATTAAACATTTTTTAGATACTCTTAAACCCGAATACGACAAAACGTTTAATGATTTAAGAAATTTACTTATTTCATTATCACAACATTATAATGAAAGTGTAAAGCAGCAAATAATCGAGTCAATAAAACACTTAAATGGTATCTTATTCGATTTATACATCGTCAATCGGAGTATTATAAACACTGCGACTAAACTCGATGGAAATCATTACACAAATCCAGAATCTAAACAAGTATTTCTTGATCATTATAAAATAACAGAAAAAGATTTACAAACATTTGTTATACCAGATTTAAATAACGCTGAAATGAAGAAATCATTAAGTGATCTTATTGAAGAATATTATCCGGGAGTAATTGAATCGTGGAAAAAATAGCCCCACCACCGGCTATACTAAAACACAATAACAATCCCTTTGGTGACGGACGTCATATATCACCAGGCATTGTAAATATAACATCAACAATTGCAGTCAATCTGGTATGTGATGTTATTGAAGGTAGCTATCAGGTAGATCTTTCTAAGTCTAGCCAGGCCCAGCAAGGGTACATATTATTCAGTTTTAGCCCGTTGGTCCCTCCCGGTTCGTTAATTGTATCAGAGCCAATTAATCCCGTGTACCTGCGAGTTCATAATTCGTTATTATCAAGAATACACTTTAAACTTACAGACCAAAGCAATCGCATTCTGGACACGAGAAACGAAGTACTAAATATAAACCTGTATGTACGCTCATAATACGTTTTTATTATTAACAAAAAAAAATATCCGGATGTTTATAATACTATTCTCTTTGTTTACATAAAATCCGTGCATAATCGAAATCTATTATCTAGAAGGCTGTGGCTGCATATTGATTATTCCATAACAGCTGTGCGTAAAGTCATTTTAAGAACATCCGCTATATGACTAAATCAATATCCGCTGTTACGGCTTTACGTATGGACTCAGTGTTATACAGAATTATATATATTTTTTGGAAACTTGAAATATAAAATTCCATTTTTACACAGAAAATTGATGTTTCAGTCCCTACGGACACGATATATATCGTTTTTCGTTAATTATTTAGTGATCTATCTGTTTTCTGTAAGCATCATTGTTAGTGAAGCAGCAATATTTTATATATTACTTAAATTCAACTGTATTATTGATAAGAGAACGATGGCCGAAATGGTAAGACGGTTGGACGTAGATCGAACTCTACAGACTCTCGCGTGTTCGAGTCTCCAAAAATGCTAAAGATATTATCTTGTATTTGGCGACTGATGCTATTTAATTGGGGGAACCCGGAGCATTTCCTCGAAATCCACAACAGACAAAATACACTCTCCTATCATACACCCTTGAGGGGTGTACCTTTTACACTCCCCGGGGTTTTGTATGGGGGGAGAGTGTACAAAATCTGTTGGACGTAGACAAGATTCCCTCGTCATCACCATTTGTATATATTTCATAACCATACAATCATCATTGTATATAATCATAATCATCTTCATTGTATATAACCATTATCATCATTGTATATAATCATAATTTTCATTGTATATAACCACCATCATCATTATATATAACCATTATCATCATTGTATATAATCATAGTTTTCATTGTATATAACCATCATCATCATTGTATATAGCCATCATTATCATTTTATATAACCATTATCATCATTGTATATAACCATATATCATCATTGTATATAACCATATATCACCTTCATTATATATAACCATCATCTTCATTGTATATAACCATTATCTTCATTGTATATAACCATATATCATCATTATATATAACCATTATCATCATTGTATGTAACCATATAATCACCTTCATTGTATATAACCATTATCTTCATTGTATATAACCATATATCACCTTCATTGTATATAACCATTATCTTCATTGTATATAACCATATATCACACACAAAACAGCTCCCTGACAAAAAAAAGTCATGGGAGCTAATATTTTTTTTTATATTAAATATATAAATATATACATAATGAACCAAGAAAACATTAATGATATTATTTCTGCTATTAAAAAACTAAAACATAACGGAAAAAATATCTGATAATCTCGACCCTCAGAAAATTATATGCGATTTTGAATCACTGCAACAGAGAAAATTTGATAATAAATATACACTACCTTCAAACTACAGATTTATAAAATTAATTTATCAATCTATGCTTGAATTACTAGCTACGGTAAACGACGATCAGGTAAAGCTATTTGCACCTCTTGCACGTTCGATCGAAAATATTAAATCCGAACTGTCTCACGAGTACGAAAGAAAAAAGATCGTGGATAATCGTGTAATGCAATTAAGAAAGATTATGTTATCTGATTCTGTCAAAAATGATAATGACGCTGAGAGCAGCGACGGTGAAGGTGGACCCTTGACTGTAATTATGGCTGAACAAAAGCCTTGGCAAAATTGACAGAGTCGAACTGTTAAGAAATAGTTATATGACATATTCAAATATTATCCGCTGATTATATTTTATTGAATATGCAGATTTGTATGTTTTATTTGCGACGAATTGTACTGATTGTGGATGTATGCTAAAATGTTTTGCAGCTGCATTAATTGATGGGAAAGTTATTTCCCGTCTTGTTTCTGTATTTATAGATTTAATAGATCTTTTTGCAAACTTTTTACATTTTCCAGCATTTCCACGTGTAGTATTCTGACTTTGTGTAATAGCCTGCAGGTTAGATAACCGATTATTCTGGGGATCTCCATCAATATGATTAACTACAAGTCCATTTTCAACTACTCCATGAAAACATTCAAAGATGAATCTACTTGATAAATAATGTTTACTTCCACTAGTATTGAATACAAAATAACCAAATTTATTAAGATTACCTACTGGTTTTTTTAATCGACAGTTTCTAATCACACCTTCTCGCGATGCTTCATAATTGGTAAGGATTGGATGCGCCACAAATTCGTTTTGCTCCATTATATATATATATAATATTATTTGTTTAAATCATTATTCTGAAATCTAACCAGATAATCTTCTACGGTTTTTATAGGAGATTTACCTGATAATGTATTATTTTTTTGGTCATAATATCGTTTTAATTCTCTGTATTTTTTTCCGCCACATTTTAGACACAATTGAGTTTTTCCTCTGACTCCAACACCACACTGAATACACGGTATTGGTCCTGTACTTCCATTTTTGATACTTTGTGCATGATTTCCGCAGTATTTGTTCACACACGATTTATTACAAGTAGAAGTATATCCAATTTTGAGCCAAGCACATTTGTTTTGTTTTTCAAGCATTATATATATACTAAAATTTTAATTTAAATATTTGTTTTAATTATATGGAGGAATTATCCGTTATTGAACCTTCCCCTGCTAGATTCGACCTTGACAGACTATCAGAATATAAACTTAGTATTTCGATGCAGGATCTGGCATTAATGGATGAGGATGTAACCGAACGTATTCGTGAAGCAAAAAAGGAATTTCGTGACGATGGCGCTGCTCATGTATGGTCAACATTCAGAGTTGGAAATGTTACTAATATGATGAATGACAAACGAGGGAAAGTAATTATTAATCACCTTGATAATCAAAAATATTTTATTTTAATAAAATTTATTGTAAATACAGAAGAAGATATTTGGATTATTCGTGATAAGCGTGATCCAGTTCGTGTGCAGTCCGGGGTAATATTGTTTTCTTAAACAATAAATCTAAACCCGGAATACTTACTGGCATTGATAAACCCTACTATATACAGAGTTATCCAGCAACTGCAGTTGTATATGGAATATTTCCGCTGAATGATAAACCTAATGTTGCGGATCTCAAACCGATGAAAATATCAAGAATAAACTGCGTAGCTGAACGAGTTACAGAACACTTTACAAACGCGATACGTGGTAATGGTTTAACTGATTTAAGACGTAAAAAAATAAACAAATGGGCAGAGTCCGTTAAAGATACCGGAGCGTCTATCAAAGATGTCGTTGAGCTAGAAAAGAAATTAAAATTCCCAATAACAGTAAAAACGCTGACAGGAGAGATTTTATATAAATCGAAATATAAATCAAGAGGAGCTCCGATAGATATTATTGATCATAATTCGCACGCATGGACCTCAGCAGTAACAATATTTCCACGAGATAGAACGGTTAAATTTTATGACGGTGATATCTTTGATTTTATTAAAAATATTAGTAAAACTGATCCTGTTTCTGTTTGGTTATTTCAGAGTTCTGAGTATAATCATTATGATCAATTTGTACGGCCTAACGGTGATATTTATCGTACAGAATCTCTCCATGAGGAAATGGAACATCTTGCATTGAAATATACCTCTGATGATGTCATAGTTGGACAATTACTGAATAACTGTTTTACCGTACCATCGGTTGCTGCCCATTTCGCTCAGGAGAAAAATTCATGGAAAACGACACGATCAGAATTCCTTGAAGATGTCAAGAAAAGCTGTGTAGAATATGGACACGGTGGATTATGGAACACCAAATACAACCATAGTGATGTTATCTCGGTTGATATGGTAGCGTGTTATCCTGGGAGTTTTCTTGGATATGGAGTATGTTCTAAATACTTTAAGAGATTCGGACATCCTACACATGACATGACCAGGGTTGCGATAAACGGACATTTACTAGATTTTGACTTAACCGGATTTGCTCATGTAGAATTATTCGAATTTGCAGAAAATCTCCATCCGATTACTTATGCTTGGTTTGGAAGACATTTTTCAGAAAATATTGGGTTCCAATAGTACTATTGCGATATATGCTTGATGTTGGAATTTTAACATTATTGAAGGTGAGTGAGGCGATTATATCGTATAGTCCACAGAAGCAAGTTTGGTTACCAGAACCAAATAGATTTAATATTGATGATGCCAGGAAAGAATTTCCTAATCTTAATGAAGATGATATTATTAAAATTACTAATAATATACGTAAATGCAGAGACGAGCATGATGAAAAACTTGCAAAAGATCCTGGTAGAAAGATAATTGGTAAATTTACTCAAGGTGGTTCATATGATTATAAACGGCATTGTACAAGATTGATTATGGACGATGCTGAACTCGATTTTATAATAGCTGATACAACGGAAAAAAATACATTTATAAATCGGAGTAATGCTTATTTGTCAGACGGAACCAAACTAGGTACAATTGTGAGTTATCTTGATGGTGACTCACCACAATTTACTCATTTAAGATCATCTATGTTGGCATATGTTTCTATAAATCTACTGTCTATGATAAATAAATTTCCTTGTGATGCTGTCAGAGTCGCCACGGATTCGTTCTACATAAATAAAAAATATACAGATTTATTAAAACTCGGTAATGGTGAATGGGGATCATGGAGAATAAAACAGGAAAATATACTTAGTTATTCTGAGTCTGCCGACGTTGAAATTGCAGAGACATATTATAGAAATAATAATCAAATATTAAAGTCATCTGCACCATCTGTGTATGATCCTGTATCTAGATATAAAACCGTTTATCTTAATGGGTGTGGTGGTTCAGGTAAAACAACTCGTGTAATTAATTTATTTATAAATAATATCTCAGATATAATTGTTTTAACGCCTACACATAAACTCGCCAGAGAGATAAAAGAGCGAGGAGTAAAATCGTGTACTTATCACAGTTTCTTTAGATGGTGCGGAGATACATGGACTCCATGCGGATGGGTGAGAAATATATACCTAAAATTATCATTTGGGACGAGGTATGCACGGTGTCGTTAGAAACACTAAAAACATTTCTTGATTGGTTGTTACTAAAGAATACTGCTGTGATTATGTGTGGCGATAATGGTCAACCACCACCCTTTGTTGGACAGTCTCCACATGAATGGTTGAAAACATTTGTAGATTATTATGAAGAAATAAATGATGACCATAGAGCTATTGATGAACCGCTAAAAGAGCTTAAAAGATTAATCAGACTTCAGCCAGATCAAATACAATGCGAGATACTGCGTAAAGTAATTGCAGAAACTTCTATGAATGAATTTTGGACTTTATAGAGACCTGCTGATTTGATAGTCGCCAGTAGAAAAATAGTTCGTGATAAACTACAAAAGAAATTATTTACGTTACATAAAGAAAAGTTTCCGGATCTACCTGTACCTTTGTGTTATCGCCCATCAGATACTCGACGACAAAATATTGAAGTTGAAATACCAGGTGGAGACGCTGAAAATGTCCGGGTACAGAATCTTGTATTAAATGATATCGTGTTGGTTGTTGTTGATGTTGTTGAGAGCGCGTTGAACATGGATAAATCGCCATGGACGTTAGGATACGCTATAACGATTCACTCGTCACAGGGATTAACTATAACTGATACTAGAATCTGGATTGTAGATGATCGTATTGAATGGTCAAGTTTAGTCTATCTCGCCGTATCTCGAGTTAGGAGAATATCTCAACTACATAGGGTTATTGTAGATTACGTAATAACTGAAGAAATCACTAACAATGTCGATATCAATAAAAAAATTAGTTAGCTATAAAAAGTGTGAAAAAAAAAAAATAAACGTGATTTTGATCTTGATACTGAATTTATTATAAAACTAAAACAACTACAGAATAATAATTGTGCAAGTTGCAACTGTAATATGTTATGGCAATATTCAAATAATAATCCAAGACAATTTACCGTAGACAGAATTAATAGTGATCTCGGTCACACACGTGATAATGTGATGCTGACCTGTCTTGAGTGTAATCGACGTCGAGGCTCTGGACGTTTACAAAATTGAGCTTGGTGGTAATTGCGTATCCTCAGGAATTACTTGCAATTGTTCACGTACAAATCCACGTTGAGGAGCTGTAGAATCTAGTCTGTATATTGGAGGTCTACCAGTGGATCTAACCACGCTAGAAATTTTATGTGTAGTCACGCTCCAGATAGGATCGGTTGCTCTCTTTTTACCACCTTCAAGTTCGCCAGGTTCATATAAATATCTAACTGTAACATTACCTAATACTGGTTGAGAGAAAGATTCACGTCGTTGTATTGGTATATATATTTTTTTGATCGCATTAGAAGGTTTCATGGAAGTTGTACGAGTAATTTCATTATTCAACGCAGCTATCACACTCGGTAATCTTGCAACCCATTCACGAGATCTATCTTTGAGGTCAGTAGATATTTCCTTTGCGTATTGATATCCAAATAACCGCTCGGCAAGTGTTCTATTAAATCGTTCAACGATTGCCTGATCACGATGAATTTCAGTATGTCCTCGTCTGATTTTAACGTTACGTTTCTTCATCAACGATGATACTACTCCAAGAAAGTCTTTACCGGGATCAACTTGTAATAACCGTGGCCATCGTAGACCACCACGTTGATAAATGCGCTCAAACGCAGATGCAACTTCAGATGTTGTCTTTGTTGATAATGGCTCCGCTTCTTTATATCTACTCGCAATGTCAACGACAGTTAACGCGTATTTGTACGTGCGTGATTTTCGTCCACGTGTTTTAATGGTATCGTGTGGTAAAAACAAAATATCTGCTTGATGAACTTCATTAGGGACACTAACATCAAAATGCGCGTAATGAATTCTTTTAGGTGGACTTAGGAAGATTTGCCATATTGCCTGTCGTGCTAACCATGATGCAGCGACATTACGTGAAACTTTTGCTGCTTCGGCGAGTTTACTAATCGCTGCTTTACCTCTCCAGAATCCTCTCGGGGAATAATAAACAGATTCCATTATGATAGTTATATAATTAATTGCCAGCCCCTAGCACCAGTTTACCTTTCATAGCAGTTTTTACTAGAAAACTAGCTAATTTTTCTCTGAGAGATTTATTAGGTATAGAATTTAATGCGTGAATCAATTTCACATCTGCGAGATGTCGGTGTTGCAAATCTTTACTTTTATACGCGACATCATGAACGTAACACGCTTGATCGATCTTATTTACTGGATACTCTCCTGGTTTTGGTTGATCTTGATCATCAAGTCGGATATCAAGACGAGTTCCAGGACTACAATAATTATATCCGGGTAAATGTTTCTCACCGGGATATTTAGCCCATGGAGTTCCTGGTAATTTTCCTAACGAAGCAGCGATATCACCCCCACCTGTCTTTGTTGCAATAAATTTATATTTCTTGGTACCACATTTCACACACTTGCCTGTAAGTGCACGTCTTTTATTTTTTGTTGTTATTGTCGTTAATTCAGTAGTATCGGTAGATGCTCTACATCGAACACAATATAGACTCATATTATTAATTATATGGATATAATTGACTTTTCTGCGACACGAAAACAAGAACCAGTAAAGCACCATCCAGCGCTTCCGAATTCTATCAGAATGATTATAATAGGTCCGTCCGGAAGTGGGAAGACGCAATTACTGCTTAATCTAATAATGCGATGGCTGAAGTGGGATAAATTATATTTAGTAGCGCCATCTGTAGATGATCAGCGATGTTACGAAGTACTTAAAGATTTTAATGAAAACGCAAAATTGTTGCATGAAGATAATGTCATAGACTTTATTACTGATATTGATGAAGCGCCATCCGTAGATGATCTGGATGGATTCATTAATAATTTAGTAGTGTATGATGATGTTATGCTGGACAAACAATCAAATCCAGCTAGAATATTTTCACGAGGTAGACATAAAAATACAGACGTGATTTATGTTGCACAGAGATATACACAAATTCCAAAAGTAATCAGGGATAATTGTAACGTTTTAGTTGTGTTCAACGGAGTAGATAATCATACGCTGCAAAATATTTATTATACTTGGTGTTCTGGGGACATGGACATGAATAAATTTAAAAATTTCTTTTCAAAAGCACAAGCTGCTCCCTTTGGTTTTGTAACAATAAATTTACACGATCCAAGGTCAAGATATCGCAACGGACTTGATATAATTTTTGGATAAAAATCATAGCAGCAGTAGAGCTGAACGACAAAAATTGAGTAACCCGCGAGTAAACGAATCGCATAAAAATCTGAAAAAAAATACGTCAACAAAAAGTAACGGAAATGAGCTAACCCAAACGATTTATTATCCGTTTTTCAAACTATATGGTAATAATAAAAGTTAGGAGGTTCGGTTTATGTTATTGACCTTTTTTTTTCAACCCCCTGTAGGAACTTTTATTTTTTATAAATAAGGTTTCAGCCAAGTGGTCTGTTCAGCTCCACTGCTGCTCCCATGCTGCGGGCGCCCATGCTTGTACAGTTTTTGAAACGAACTCATGTACACGGGCTATATTAGATGTCAAACTCTACACTGGAAAGCAAGAACTGTTATACAGGAGGGTAACTAGGGGCAGCTAATATGTTGATTCCCATAGTTATTTCCCCTGTTACAAATATTAATGTATAATTCCACATTCATAACACCCTACGTTCTCTAATAATAATTAAAAACAAACAAACAAAACAAAGAAACTATAGCATTAATATTTCCAATATCATATTCATGTGAAAATAGACCCATCTCCCCAAAACATAATCAAGCGTTCTTTCTTAGCTATATTTCTTCTTCATTTGTCGTGACGACAAAATTTAACATACATCCATTATCAAACAACACTCGAGCTTTGGAACATGAGACAAGTATTTATGTTAAAATTCAAACCTAAAATAGAATATTTATAAAATAAATATTAATTATTTCTTCTACTTTTGCTATTAGTTGGCAATATAATACAGTCCATCAAAATAATTTTGGAGGTATATATTTCTTGCAGTAAGTCATATTTGCCGTTTCACATACCCCCACAGTCAGCTGACACAATGTTTAAATGAAGCTTTTTGGTTATCGTTCTTTATACACCAGAGGAATATTTGTTTCGGGAACGAAATATCCAAAATGAACCGCGAAACGTCACTTATTATGTTTCTGTGTTTTAGAGTCGACAAGGTTGATATCGTATCATCAATATTGTTAACGATTTCCTCTTTATGAGCATACTCCAGGTCATTGATAGCCGATATAATTGGTTTCCTTTTTTAATCGATCAACTTTTTACGCCACTATGGTATGTTACAAGAAAGCACGTTCCTTCTCAAGGACATGCCGTTAACAATTTCATTTGTACCTTTTCATCAACTTTGGAGCTTTCTTACAACAGAAAAATATTCTCCACCTATATGTATGTTTGTTTTTTTTTTTTCTGCATCATAGACGGGTATTTCCAATTTCACTTGTATGACTTCGTCACACGACGAGCATATCAGCTACATTTTAATTACCTGCCCAACGTCTATAGTATATAAGTTCAATTCAGTACTTGAAAGTCTATGAATTATGTCAAGCTAGCTTTATTATTAATACTCTAATACAATGTTGGTAAAATTAATTGGTTTTTTGTTGTTGTTGTTGTATTATTATTAACAACCTCTTCACAGTAAGGTTAATGCGACGGTTTAGTGATTTCATATGTGTTTGCTATAGTTCTGCTCTCTCAATTTATGCGTGTCAACACGCTTGGCGGAATGAAGTACGTTTCAAGCGGTTCAAGCTGGCTAGAGACGGTATAGTAATGTGAAAATTATACGGCGCGCAATTTAGGCCATACTTGTAACGTGTGCTCACGCTGGTCTTAGAATGTTTGAGCAGCAACCTTTGTCAAACAGCTAGTTGTGGTGAATGTCTCGGATGCTAGCCTCGCCGTCGCTGCAAACAGAACCGGTTTTCACATTTACCACAGGTCCAATACCGACTTGATATTGTTGATATGCGTACCAGTGGTGGATATACAGAAAACAAACGCACACACTGGCACTACATATGGTGATCTTCTGAGATAACCAGAACCGGCCTTTGGCACCAAAACACCAATAACACCAATAAATTGTTAACCACACTAGCTCGGATACAGTCTAAACTTTCGATTTCGATTTGCTAGACTGGGTATTGTGATTTATTTTCCCACTATCCTCAGTTTCGTCTTCAATACATAATCAGCACTCGACATCCAGACGTGCTCGTCCCAGTTCGGTCTTTGACTCTAAAGCCTTGTATAACCGGCACTGGAACTAGTTAATTTTTACAAGTTATACAATAACAGATTCTTTGATGTATCGCTGACAAAAGCCTGATCGAGTGTCTAACAAATAAATTGTCCTAAAAGACAGCTTCAACAAGCCTTTCTTTCCACATTGACAACTCCCATCACATTTCAACCGGACCTTCAGCAACACACAGGGCATTGCCAGACTGGAAATGTCACAACCTTATGAAACCTAAAGCCATTCCTCGACATCCAGCAACTGGTTCGGAATGTCAGAGTGCAGGATCCACGCTTCTCTTGGATTCGATGGCCATTTTCAGCAATTTAGAACAGTCTTCGATAAATACAGAGCCAGTGACAAAACGTGCCTTTCTCTTTACCTCCACCTTCCCAAAAGATCACCAAAAAATCATTTTCCGTCCAGAGCCCTTTATTCCAACCTTAATCATCCATGGACCGATGAAAATGGTAGGTAATCGGCCACCAATTAGCAGACCTCACGCAGTAAGAGCAACAGAGAACTCATTTCAGACGAGAGATGAAAGAAACAGGAAGTATCGCACTAGTACAATCCAAACGGAAAAAATGTCCCCCAGTTCCTTCTTTCGACAAGAATGCAGTTTCAGGGCAACAAAGGATAGAATGGACGGATAAGAAGGATTGTGTTGAACCCAGTTTCTTTCACAGAAAACCTCCATCTTATGGGAAATCACACATCATTTATCACTTTAGGCTGAATATTCCAAAATGTTGTCATAGAATGATAGAGAATTTGAAACAAATTATTTCGGAGTGCCTACAGATTGCGTTGGATGCCCCTCCACGATAATCTAAAAATTCTTCGACACAGACGTCACGAAAGACCTTTACAAAACTTACGTTTTGCAGCATGAAATAATCACAAAAACATTGGTAGAGATTTTTCATAAAGGAAACTCACTGGGATTATACTCCACGCATTTTTAGTCTTTTTAGCCAATGTAAAACTTAATACAGTCGTAGGTCTGTCATATGTCAGCCAATTCATTTAGGTACCATGACTTAGAATGGAAACTCTAATACTAGTTCTTGATGCCGTTCAGAAGGCCGATTTCACAGTCTACATTTGCAGCATGTGTACGTCAGCATTTCATCTCAAACGTCTTTCTCGCAACATTCCTGAGGTTCACATTCAGAGATGCAATATACTTATTTACGGCACATCCTTTAGGTCCGAATATCAGTCCCAGGGTTATAACGAGATCCATGGACAGAATATTCTCAAGCTTCCGAATCCTCATCTTCCAACAGCGTTGAAGTCATTCTACAAAAGCACCAGGACCAGGTGTGTTATATTTTGCATCAAGGCGTGAAATTCCCATTTCGCTTTTGCTTCGCTTTGGATTTGTTTTCAGCAAGGACAAATATGATCTCATCACATCAAAATATTTAATACACCTGTATATGGATGTCAAACTTCATTTGAACCGAGTCTATCTCACTATTAACGTGAGTTGAAACTAATCTCTTTCGTGTCTATCATTCACTCACAGAATCGAATTTCAACCCAGTAATTTCTGAACTGTTATGACTCCTAAATGCAGCATATGGATCTGCTCAACCTGTTCATGAGACCACTGCAAATATCTCTTCTATCTCACCGGTGACTGGAACTTTGTCCCTTGGGTGAACCTTACTTAGCTCACGGCAGTTATTTTGTTATAGGGTCAACAGATAGAAATTACAATTTGCACATATGCCAGTACTACAGGATACCGTCCCCACTTTCTGCTCTAGTTTCGAGAAGTCAGCAGAGCTGAATCCATTCAGATGATCCAGTTACATGCCTTCTGAAGATGAAGGACATAATGAATTTCTTTCACTCCTGACACTGCCTGGAAGTGCATTCTCGTCTTAACCGACAACTCTACTGTCGAGAATTACATTAAAATTAATGAGTGAACCCAGTTTTCTGACCTTTCTCATCTGGTTTGACACTGTTTTTAGGTGGAGCAACCATCAACGAATCCACATCGAATTCCGTTACCTCCCTGGTTGGCTCATTGTCCTATCGCACTTAATATCTCCATAAAATCAGCCTCTTAATATCGAATAATCCATTCTCTCTTTGTAGACAGTCGAATCTGCGTCCGTCAGCATCCACACGTCGTGGACCTATTTCCGTCGAGGAACGCATAAATCTTGAACTAAGTTGCTCCTGTTCGACATCTGGAAGCCTGGAAAGTCGATGAACTTTCACTGAATTGGAATAGTCTCCATGATCACGCGTTTACCCAACCCCTCAAATTCTTAAAGACTTTAATGAAAGGGAGGGAATCAGAGCATGCTAAACCTGATCGCTGCCTCAAGTGGAAAAAATATGAATCAGAAATTTAGTAAACTTTTAAAACAAGATTGGGCCCATATTTGGTCATTTTCCTACCTGTTAATACAACCATAAATGCAGATCTCTCATTGGCTGGACTCGGAGCTACTGAACCAAGTTAATATAAAACATGTCCTCAGAAGAAAAAGTGTCGTTGAAAAAAAGTGCTTGACAAAATTCCTCAAGCAAGAAGGCCCACAACATTGAAAGTATATAAACAGAAATGCGAGCCAGAAGACACAATTCTTTTAAACTGCTCGGTACCACAGATTACAGATAGCTAACGTCCTATTTTGGCTCTTTGAAAACGAACCTCTAGTTTCGATCACAATCGAAAAATTACATAGCATAATTTTAGACCCGTTTCGACATCATGAAATGGGAATATTGGTCAGGCTTCTGACATTCTTCTGAACTATGACTTGTCTCGACAGAAGGCTTTTGCACATTGTCCGAATTTAAATGATAAATTGGTTCTTATGTGGTAGAATAAGGTACTTCGTCTCACTGTCTAAAGAATCCTTGATTTACAACTTACACAAAACCTGCTTCCTAACCGTCCTAGCCATAACTGTCAGGATTAGTGAAATTCACGCAATCTCCATCATTTCCATTTATCTGTTTAGTTTCACTCTTGTCTTGCCAAGAAAAGGCTTTGACTCATGGGAAGTCAGTCCTTGGTCTCGACAGCTATACTTTCTTTCGACCATTCTCTCTAAGGGCTTCTCCCTGATTATGCAAAGGTTCTGCAACCAAACGCTAATTGACTCATTGAAATAAAGGAAATCTCACTTGATCATGTTTCGTTGCGAAGAAGGGATAATAGTTAATCTCATGCTTTGTCGGCATTGTTTGCTTGGAAATAACTAACTTCTGACCAGATGAAGTTCGTGTTCATATCAGCTTATGAGGTCGGGCGGTAGCTTATAGCATAGTATTTGAGCAGAAATGTTCCTTAACTGATATTATCCAAGTGGTGAGATGGAGGTCACGGATAATAATTTTTAGTTTTTATCTCAAAGACCTATGACATTAAAGGCACAGTTTGAACGGGTGGGAATGAAATGGGTTACTCTACTGCCAGTAGATTTTTCGGAGCAAAATTAGTTTTCTGCTAATACCCTCAACCCTTAAACCACGTACTAACCCTAGTCTGCATCTCACACAAAGTTCCAAGTCGCTTCCGTTACATTGGTAAACTAAAGGGGATGATCAAATCATGGATACGAGGATGTATGTTCCTCTTTCTCTTGCATTCTCAAAACGTATTGTGCGTAGATAACTTATTTCAAGAAGAAACTAATAGTTTGAGTAACCTACATTTCTTCGCTAATACTAACCTGACCATAATATAGGCATAACCGTAGCCCACATTTATATCTAGGAAGAACTCGCACGTCGACTCATTAAAAACTGACAGTATTTCGGGTCAATCCCTCCATCCAACGGGAGATCACTCACGTCTGACTTCCACCTTGGCTAGCAGACGAAACTGAAACACTTGTGCTACTAAACCAGGTCAAAATACGTGACGAACATATTTTCCAATTTCGGATGGCTGGAATTTTGAGGTAGTGGGTGAACTCCTACTGTATTACATTATACAAGTATTTTTGAAGGAACATATTATTCTCTAATAGCTGGATTTTCCTTATAAAGGACAGTAATCATCCCTCACTGGCCAATTCTAAATTAGATTATCTCTAGAAAGAAACCAGCCGTCAAAAACGGTCACGACTTCCATTCAGCCTTTGCTGAAATGATTTTGCTGTGTTTTGCTGTGTGTTATTAAATATGCAATGTCTCTGGTGTATTCTCACAAGTACTCCATGCACATCAGTATGCTGATACTTATGTGATACTTATTTGCAAGTCCATAAGTAAATAACGTTATTTTATATTGTCATTCGCATATAAATACGTTTCACTCTATATGCCCATAACTATTTCCTTTGAATACACAAGTGTAGCTTTATCTTTCCTGGTCAAAGAGCAGAATAGCTTATTGACTACCTGTCGAAGAACATCCGTCTTCCATCATCTGTCGATTAACTGAAGTTTCATATCACAAACTCATCCTAAACTATTTGGAGGATTGCCATGAAACTTATACACGCACTCACTCCTCCCCCTCAAGACCTACTTGGTTCAAAATGAAACTGGTTCCACTGCACCTCTCAATGTGGCCGAAACAGTGGCCAACTAGAGAGTGTTGCTATCGCTATTCCATCTATGCGGATGGTTGTAGCGACATCAAAATTTTCCCTAAAAGATTTCGTAATATATCTGATTGCTTATGAATGAAATTAGTGCCGATATGGCATCCAATATTTCCATTAGGGCGGCTAGCCTGAAACTCTACTCTCGCTAGTTTTCTTGAATATATGTTTATATCGGCATGACATTTTAGTCGAAGACTTTTATCATTTTATCATGTCTGTGCTGGTCCTAAATTAAATTTTCGGTCAAACATCTTGAGTATCACGCCTCCTCCTTAACGTATGGTCGTATAGACATGGACTAAAATACTTTTCATTATGTCAGAAGCCGCGGTGATTAGCGTGCCAGGCTCGCGTGTTTGTATCATGCTATCGTGTCATAACAGGTGTAGTACCTTGGTATGTCGTGGGAAAATGGACTTAACTCCAATTGCCTCGGCAGTAAACAACCTACTCGTCATGCTGTGCCGTAAAACATCAAATAAAAACAAAGTTTATCAGTTGTCCTAATGAAACTGAAATCGATCAGTAACCATTCCTGTCTGGAATGTGTCCCTTGACAATATTCCAGCTTAGAAGGTTTTAGACTTTTCAAGAAGAGTTTGAATTTTTTTTTTTTGAAAAGAAAATGGAATTTACGGATTGAATCCTATTTTTCCTTCTGTTTTGTTTTGTTTGTCTTTTACGGCAAACATAAGATACGATCGGAATATGTAGCCATATTTGTTCTGAAGTGCTCCTTACCATCTATATGCATATATATGGCTGGCGTAACAGCCATCTTAAACATATTGTTTTTGTTTCTTCTCCTAAACGAACGGCAGGAGCAACATTGAGCTTTTTACTCAAAGACTTGAATTGCAAATTGTTGTTTCTAAGTTAAAATGATGCCAAATGACATTCAGAATAGTTGTTTGGAAAATCTTGTTGGTATTAGTTATCCGGAACATATAGTTGTATTGACTTGGAGTTTGAATTAAAGATTTCTTATGACACATAGTTGGACTATTACTGAATATGTTGCCACTCTGACATTCAGCTTGGACGCCATGGATGCCTACTTGAGGAAATGGTAGTATCTTGGAAGACATCTTATGATGTTTAGTTATGATGATAATTTTAATGGTACCAATTAGCCATTCAATGTGGTCGCCACGGAAGCCATTTTGAACATCTTGTTATTGCTGCTTCTTCCAAACTGCTTCTTACAGTTTATATTTACCTTGAATTGAAAATGGGGAGGATCAGATCTACAACATGGCCAACATTGTAGCCATCTTGAAAATCTTGGTAAAGGTACGTCTCGTGAATAGATACTACTGGCTGTCACGTATAGCCTATCATGTACTGATAAATGACGTTATGCCCACTAACAATAACAACAACATCATATTCAGCTATAATGAAGAGTGTTTAGTCAAGTTTATAATTACTCATAGCACAACTCAAAATTCTTCAAAATTGCCACATGAGTATATATATCTGTGTGCAGTAGTAGATAATATTACCGAGAAAATTCAATTTAAAATGATAACATCTTCGTAATAATGGTAATTCTCTTCAATAATTCCTATATTGGTTGGGTTTCAGTAAAAAATTCTGTGCTGGTTGCAAGTTGGTTTCCTCAAACCTTTAAAATTAATCATTATATTTATATGGATACATATCTTTTCTTAACAAATTAAGTTTCATGGTTAGGCTTTGATTGGGTAAGCTAATGTTTATACTTGTTTCTATGACTATTTTGCTCTTCAGATTTTGGGAAAGCTGACCTAGAGATTGATTAATAAATACATAACTATCAAGGAAATCTTGTTGTTTCTGTTTATAAGAACCGCCTTTCTATATTTTGCAAAGCTATCAATGACAAAATACATACTAAAAGCACTATATTTTTCATAATTTTGTTGGTACTATTAATACTTCTTTATTAAGCTAATTTTTATTCAAGCCTGGATAATAAAATGAGAATATTATATATAAAATATAAATAAACAATGGAGTAAGTTTTGTATCTTTATAATATTAAAATTACATCTGTTATGTGCAGGAAATCTATATTTTCTAGTTAAGCGCTCATTGTGTCTTAACACTTGCATTCTTCTTCGTCGCTATTGGTATTATTATTACGACATATATGCCTTATGTTGATTGAATTGTGATGCTCTTCATCTTCGTAATAAATATCACGGCTGCAGTGTTTCTTGACCTTAGTGTGTTATAAACAATTTATGAGATTGACTGCAAATATTTGCAGTATTTCACTAAAGAGTTGTATCTTTTGTAAATTAAAGACTCATATTGATTCTCACTGGACAAAAAAAGAAATATTCTATGATGTAATTGAGTCCCGTTTGCAATTACGTGTCTGCTCAATAATGCTGTCATAGTCACGATATAGAACTGCAAAAACTTTTATATAAAAGATATTGTTCAACTGGTTGCAAATAGTGTTATATAACTCACACATTTACTTCTGATCCATCTGTTTGTAAAGCTTAAAGTACTTGATAAAGTAATTAATTCTTTGGGAAATTAGTCTAAAGCATCTCGTAATCTACTTGTTATGATCTAGTTGTTCTTGAAGTTCTGAAATTTTGCAATGTTTCTGTGATATTACATTTATATTACTGCTACCAACATATTCTCACCGTGGTTTTGTATCGATTACTTTAGTATCATCTAAATTACGGTGTATTTAAGCATCATCACGGTTTTATACAAAATTGTCTTGTAGCTGTATCATATTTATAGGTTACAGCATTTGTATGTGAAAATATGAACGAGTTTTTCGGATGGAAATACTGCACGGCCTTAGGAGTGCAGTATATCCATCCGAGAAAACGAGCTCCTATTTTCCCATACAAATGCAGTAACCTTTTTATTATATGCCCATTTTTGTTTCATTACCTAAGGCTTAATAATAAAATACATTACAAGAAACAGTGTATTTTATTTATGCTTTATTCCAAAATAAATTCACAACCGCAGATTCGTCAATACACAATAACAGTATTCATGCGCACATAGCTCCGCCCACCGACCTTTTAACTTCATAGCGTACTTTGCGCTCAGTCACTCATTTAAAATAGAAATCCCATTTTGCTCTATCTAAAATTGAAATTTAAAGTCATATTATGAATGACTGTGACATTGAACAAAAGTCCCAACTGGTCAGGAATGGAGGGATTTAGTTTTTCTGTCAATCCAGCTAAAATTCTGATTATCTCCTTCTGTGTGTTTTCCGCACGATGTACATGTAACTTTAGGGACTGGCGTTGACAACAAGCTGCATAACTGTTTCTGTTCTGCTATGGATAGTTTGGAATCGTAAGCCTGAAAAATATGAACGTTTTTTAATTTAGATTCTCAAGAAGATGCTGGATTCAACATTATTTTTTAGTGAACAACAAATTCTTTTCGTTTTGGAGAGCAGTACAGTCTACTTTGGAATGTGATTTCGGTTTCAGACATGTAATCTGGATTATAGGCCTACATATTACAGTACATTTCCGCGATGTGGATCAATATTTGGAAACCACGTCATTCGTATTAGCAGAAAGAGCCCACAAAGTACATTTTGAGGAGATTAAAGATGTAAAAAGGCACGTAGATTTATTTTCATTATTATTACCATTCATTGATGACATACTTTTATGCCCAGTCACTTGCGTGATCTTTGTTGGAGGGACCCCATCTTTCGACAGGGTTGTCACAGTAGTCTTCCTTACTGAATGGTTGGTAATTCTCCCCTGGATTTCTGCGGCTCGTTTCATCCGAGTTCCAAGTTGATTAACCCCCACTGGTCTCGGATAATACCTGCAATTCTTAATATTTTGTCCTGTAAAATATATTTTATATTTAAATTTTTTTGTAATGCACATGTTCATAAAAACCTGTTTTCTTATATTTTGCAACGTTGATTGATGCATTTCATTGTGAAAATTGTTTGGTATGTGCAGAGTTTACAATTTATTACAGATTTGTCCAATAGTTTTGTTTACTTTGATATAATTTTATTTTCATTCATTCTTTATATTGTCTGAAAATTTTTTTTACGACTATTTGTTTCTTTATTTATATTTTTACTTGAAATGAGGACATTAATTGAATCTTTAGAAATATAATTACCATATCTAGGAAGTTTCTCTCAGTTTCTGCATTGGAACTGATGTCAAATAAAAGGGGCTGTCGTCATCCATTTCCCAGGGTCTTCGTTTCAAATATTGCAGGTAAGGATGAACAGGGTCTCGCTCCGGTGCTGTTCCGGTGGAAAAAAAATGCGAGGTATTGTTGATCTGTAGACATCCTTCCCAGTACCGTCAAAGGTTTTGCTATCCCTCTCAGCATATTGAAGATATTGGGTACCGGTGGAATCTGTGAAAACTGATACATCTCCAAACTTTAATTTTCTGTGTTCGTCTCGGCCTCTAAATCCAAACATTTTTCCAAAAACGTAAAACAGGGAAAATTGCAAAGCAGCGGGCGTGTGAGAGCCCATTTCACCAGCTGAAAATAAAGTTTCTTCGTCATTCTGGCTTATCGCCTCTGATGCTCTTGCTTTTCTGCCAAAACCAGTCTTCTTCAGTTGCATTTTTTTTTTAGAATTTAGTGCTTCGATTGATTTAAGGAATGGACGGTCTCTAAGAGAGACGGGATACCCTTTAGCCTTAAGACGCCGTTCTATGCTGTTTCTTATACAATCTAAAGAGCATGGCTCATAGTCAGAACCATTGGCTTTGCGAATCGTTATAAACATCTCGGCTAAATACGTGTTTAAATAATCCAGAATGATATTTTCAATGCAACATGTCTCACGTTTGTTATCATACAGCCATCGCTGCACATTTCTGATATCACGTTCAGTCGCCTGCTTCGTTAAATGTTTTTTTGTGATTCTATGAATTCATCCACATTCTCAACTTTGGCATCTCTACTTTCAAATGGTTCAAACAGTTGGTTTAATTCATCAACAGAGAAATAAAATAAATAAAAAGTACTGGCGTCTGCGTCCATTGTTTGTTTACAATAGAAAGTAGTTCTTTTATTCACGTGAATGCAATATGAATTGACAGCGCGAGTGCAATATCATAAAATATTAGACGATTCTGATAATGCAAAATTAACGGAGAAATAAATGAGCATATAATAATTATCAATACTTTTACTTTCAAGTTATTTTCAAATAACCTTTAAGTTGTCCTAAAGTTACAAATATCTTAAGTAGTTACTTACATTCTAGTGTAACGTGGTCTTGTTTTTCTAGACCTTGTTTGATTTCCTGACCTAAATGTGTTTATTTAAAAGATATCAAGCAAGCACATCAAGCAAGGTATCAAGCAAGCACGTAATGTCATAACTGGCAATCCGGTCTTCTATCAACTCTACGTATTTCATTTAGGATATCAGTTGTAAGAATTATACTCATAGAAGAAGTCACTCCTAGCATTATTGCATCAGACAACGACTTTGAATTTTTTGCTGCTTTGCATTTGTAAAAATGTAACTCCTTATTAGTTAAGTGTTTATCAGTTATTTCTTTGCATGTTACATTTGCTATACTGATTTGTAATTCCTGTTTGTAGGTTTCTAATATTCCCTCTTCACATGCAAAGCAGTCCTCGCAAAGCGCCTCCTGATGTCCTGTCTAGTGCTCACGTCAATATCTAGCTTTGATTCGATTAGGCCTAATTCTTTTTTCAAGTTTAAATAGTGTAAAATGGCGGCACGTGATTTTGGTTATTTGGTTGAAAAACTTACTCCTCCTTTTGATGATCCTCCCTCCGATCCTAGTCCTTATCATACGATCCTAGTCCTTATCATACGATCCTAGTCGTTGACCTACTTGAGATTCTATTTCTGATACTCCTACAACAGTTCAGGAACATGCTTTTGGTCAGCTATACATAGAAGCTATTAAAAATAATTTCAAGATAAGTGAAGAAGAGCTTAAATTACATAAACACCATTGTAAAAATTATAAATTAAACAGTTTTTTAGGAAGAATATGGTAAAGATGTTCAACATTCTTGCATTGATTTGACAAAACAAATGGTGTCATTTAACTATATATCTGGTAAAACAGGCGGAAATAGACGTTTTAAAATGAATGGGTTGGAAAGAATAGATAAAAAAATAACTAAACTAGAGAAAATTCAATACATAAAAATGCCTGCATTTAAAGATAATAAACAGCAAATTACAAGCACAGTTTCTGGAAGAAAAAAAAACTGTGAGAATGTCAAGATGTTTTAGCAGAAATACATGTAAATAAAATATAAGTGAGAAATTGCTCTTAATAATCAAAAATATATTTGAGCAAAGAAGGAAATGACATAGAAACATGTAAAAGTAAAGAAGGAAATGATCATGAATTATTGGGTGATCAAGAAGAAAGAGGACTACATTTTAAAATACTGTCAATCAAAAAAAAAAAAATCTTTATCTGATCGACCACAATTTAAAAATAGACTAAAACAAAGATATGGAAATTTTAACACGACTTAGTCTAAAAAGCCGAACTAAAGGATTTATAGAAACAATTATTAAAGTAAAAGCGCACACATATTTCGTCATCTAATATAAATTGAAAATACCATTAGAGGAAATATTAATAATATTAAATCAACAATTAAAAAAAGGTTAAAACAGCTTCTCAAGTAAACAATGTTTAACGATTGCTACTATTTTCACAGCTATTGCTATCAAAGCAACAACTCTTAATCTAACCATGACAAATTTTATAAATGGCTTTAAAGCTTAGGTGGAAGTGGCGGTGGCTTCATTTATAAATTCCAAAAAGGTCTGAAAAATGTTGCTGAATATTTTTTCAACTGGGCTGAAAAAGCATCAGCATGAATGCCCGATATCATTGGTAGTTTAGCAAGCTGCTTTTATGATTAGTTGGGAAACATGCTATTGATAGCAGACAATTCGATTTTATTAATTAGCTTTTTCTTTCCAAATGAACTAAATGGCTTGTTTTTTGCTAAGCAAAAGAGTATAATGAAAAGAAATGCTTGTTAAGAAAAATATAAGATCACAAATCTGTTATTTTTCCTCTAATTTTCTCAGCTCATTTAAATCATGGACATTCTATTCACCTTCATCATCTTTTCAATAAGAGCGTCAACAGAAGAAATGACTTTTTCAGACATTGATAATCCTATAACACAAGGACGATGAGTAATGACTTTTCTATTCGGGTCAGCATTAGGTCTTTTCTTTTGCTTACAGATATAATTAATCGGCAAATATAAAAGAAATAAATCTCGATTATGTGTATGCTTTGTGATTGGTTACATGGATTAGAGCATATTTTTGGCTATATCATGGCGAGGTAGGCCGAAGTAGTTGAAATTATTGGGTATAGAACCCGCTCTACCAAATGAGTTACCGTGACTCGCGTCAGAAAAGACTTGTTTATTGTTTTTTATTTCTATTTTCATCCACCGCAGTCTATTATAATGATAAGCAATTTGCTGTTATTGAAATGTTCCTCAGTGGCATATTATTTTCCAGGGGAAACGCAAGTCCTTGAATAGCTATTTGCCCAATATGAATATATGTACATGTATTTGTAACAGCATCTTTGCACAATTGTATCCGATACATTTCCGAATCCTGGTTAAGGTAGGTTTTTAATACCAGGAAGCTATATCCGTTTTGCGGACAGGCTGCTTTATCACTTTTAAATCTAATTTTAAGTCCGAACTGCACGTTTTTGTTCCATTCTCTTTGAATCCATGCATGGTTGGATGCACTAGTGTCTGATACTTATGAAACGTGTATTAGGATAGTGATTCCTCGATTACCAGGTCAGTTTAGTACAAGTATGAAAGTACGGGTGATCAATGATGGCAAATAATCGAGGTTAGTTAGATAGATAGATGTATAGATGTATACATAGATAGATACAATACAACCAGTGGGTCATTGAAAGAACTGTAACAAAATTAAAGCTTGTCACATATTTACAGAAAATTAGACGACAACGATTTTATTCCAGCTTATATCGACTTTTTTAATTGATCTTTATTGCTGGCACTAATTTATGTTTCACTGGATATTATTGTCTATGGTCTTGAAAGCAGACAGCCGAGACAGTATTTGGCGGTAAGCTCTGTGCCATGCAATACTGATGGTTTCTAGATTAGTACAAACCATGTTCAGATAATACTAATCACTGTTACTGGAGGCAGCCAATAACTGATATCAATAATTTAATCGTTACGACCGGCTAACATGGCGGATGTTCGAGGTTAGCCTGGTTCCCGGCCCTTATGTAACTATCGCCCATATGTGGGCCTGGTACTAGCAAATCCGCTATTTCAAATAGTGGCAGTCTGGGTTACGTTTCTGATTCACTATGCTTATGTTTCAATAAACAGGCAAGAGAACCAGTTCAATATCGTTTCAGTTGGTACTAGGAACGACGTTTCGAGCGCATGCTTGTTTATACAGGCTTAAGAAATTAAACTGTATTTCCCGTGTTTCATATTATGAATTATTAGCACTGTGCATTAATTGCATGTATAGAATGTTCATGTTGAACCAATGGTGTAAATCGGGCAGCATCTTGTGAGACAACGATTCTTCATTTGTGAATCATTTCTGATTTGCTTACTGCGTAGAACGAATTAACGTCTTAGAACATTTAGACGTTTTTACATTTATTACATGTCTTTAACAATGTAGCGACTAGGCTGAGAGCAACTATGTCAATATCTTCCAATCACCTGCTATGTTCAAATAACTAAACGAGTTCATCACGTGGCTAAATGGCGCCTTTTTATACCACTTGCCAGTATAGTAATTTGAATTGGGTATTTCTTTTCTTCCAGATAAGATATTCAGTCTTTCCCATTTAGACTATTCGGCACTTAAGGAATATCCATTTTTCTTTGAATTCATGTGCAGATTGATAAATTTTAATGAGTGCCAACGAATGAGCAGCACTATATCAACAATCAACTCCACCCACCTGAACTGTCATGCGAATTGAATTCACATTCTGCCCATCTTTTTCATTTACCTGTTTTCAACAAATTCAAGAACGACTGTATTTAAATAAAACACTTTTCGGCTGTGACTTTAATACCTCTGACACTAGCCTTTATTTAATGTTTGTGAACGGATATCACATTACACATTACTCAGCACTTTGAGATCATCATGTTTTGTATTCAATGCAGTTTTACTCAACTGAACTCATTCAAGTTAATGTTATCCGTCATTCTACGTATACATCCCATAATCAGTTTGTGCAAGCGTGCAGCACCTTCATTAGGTATGCAAGTCACATTTATCCATTATTTCTTTTTATTACCTTTTGGTTTTCAGAACCTAGTTATTGGGATATTTAGTTAAGAAAATGAATTCTTTGTATTTGTTGATCTTCATGCACAGAATGATAAACAAGGATAGATTTTCTGTATCTAGTTGGCTTGTACATGTAGTCACTTTGCAATAATTCATTTGCATCAACCCAAAGAAATAATTGTCTCTTATGTAGGTTATAGTAACAAGATCAGTAGTATAGTGGGTTACCGTAGCGTCAATGGGAATTAGCATTACAGACCCCCCCCTGGGCCAGTATAGCGTCAAGAAAGTAGGTCAACACCCTGGGCCAGTATAGCGTCAAGAAAGTAGGTCAACACCCTGGGCCTGTATAGCGTCAATGGAAAAATGAGGTAGAGGGACTAGAACACCCTGGGCCTGTATAGCGTCAATGGAAAAATGGAGTAGAGGGACTAGAACACCCTGGGCCTGTATAGCGTCAATGGAAATTTTTGTAGAGCGGTGACTAGGAGACTGGGGGGTTTGTAGAGCGATAAGCGACAGGTGGCATGTTTCTTTTTTTAGTAGAGGAAGGGTTTTATATATATTCGTTTAGGGTGGAGACCAAATGAAAATTAAGATCTTTTCGAGGCATTGGAAGTGGCCCTGAAAAGGGCCGTTGTTTGTTATGTGATGTTAACACCATTCCGTTAACATACAGGACATCACATAGGTCTTCTTATCTTCCTCAAATTTCTCAAAGTTTGTCTTAAGCTGTGTCTCACTTCTGGTCCGTAGATGAGAGTCCGCTTAAGACAGCCTTGTCTTTCCACATAACATCTTCTTTTCCAAAGAGTGGCACCGGTGATCCGGATGACAGTCCATTTTGTTTTCACATACATGGGTAAGTCTGTACGGAACAGCATTGAGGATACCAAAGTAGAGGATTCTACGTCGATCAACATCTTCTCTGTGACGAGAACAGGTGAAGGGAATGAAGTGAACCGCGTTTATTTATAGTGGAAGACCGGATCGAAACGGATTGAAAGGGTTCACCAATCCCAACACGCGTTACAAAATTCAGTCACTTCGCGGAGTCTGTCTTCCAATCCGAAGAGAGCTACCTGTGACGTCACATTTCCTATATAGGCACACTAGCGTCTGTGCGCAGTGAATCGATGCGGTAGTGTTTTGTGAAACATGACGGAACCTAAGAAGACAATGAATTGGGGTGCACCGGCTGTGGAGACGAGAAGTAATGGTACAGCAGCAGCTACCAAAGTGAACACAGTGCTACTTCCCGAAGAGGTTGATTTCAACTGGGATTTAGTGGATTTTTTATCTTCTTCCCAAGAATTTGTTCCGGTACCAGTACCTTCGCCACTTTCTCCTTCATTACCGCGTGTCGACGATTTTAAACAAAGACAGAGAGAAGAATTGGAGAAATTTTTACAGCAGCAGAAAGAAGCAGAGCAAGCATTTCTTCTTGAACAGAAACAGCGAGAAGAAGAAGAAGAGGCAAGAAGGAAACAACAGGAAGAAGAAGAAGCAGAGAAGAAACAAAGTCTAGGAGAGAAGGAGAACAGCGAAAGTCAAACGGTCACAGTACTCTTGGACATTTTGGCCGAGTTAAGAAGTCTGAAACAAATGTATCAGACTTCTTTATTACGACCCAAGAGAAAAAGACCTTCCCGAGCCAAACAACCTAACCCTGTGACTACACCCCAGATACCACCCCTAGTGATATCTACTAAATCATTGACAGGAGCAAGTCCACAAGTAGGCCTTGGCCGTGGCAAAGGCTTAAGACAGTTAAAGCGAATTGATTCTCGTTCCTGAGTTTGTTCTAAGGAAAAAACAAACACTCAACAGTCCTTTTCAGGGCTACCCAATACTCTCGAAAAGAGTGACTATTCATTTTGCCAAAATCAATTAAAACTCAAATTCCCTTCTTTAACCCTATGATGTACGTGTTGTGAGTGTATGAGTGTAGGTCCTTATTATTTCTAAATAATGAAAACCAAGAGACACTTACTTTTTTTCAGTTTGGTCTATTCTGTTACAATTTTTACAATTCAATATCACAACATAACACAACACAACACTTTTAAAAAAGTTCATAGATTTCTTTTTTGTCTTTTTCTTTTCACTCTCTCTGTTTTTTCAATTTCTTCACTTTTACACTTTTTTCCTCTTCTTCGTCTTCTTCTTCCTCACATTTTTCTCGTCTTCTTTTCTTTTCTGTCTTCTCTTTCTGAACGTGTCGGGGTTCTTCTTTTGTCAAGGCTACCTCTGTTTCTTCTTCCTCCTTCTCCTGCTCCTGTTGTTTCTTAGGGCACTCTGAAGACCAATGTCCTTTCTCTTGACAATGATAACAGGTATCTTGACTTTTGTTTCTTTTGACACTGACCTTGCTTCTTTGACGGTCTGGACATTCTGTAGCCCAATGCCCTTTCTTTTGACAGATATAGCAAGTATCTCGACTTTTATCTCGAAAGGAAGGAGAGTAGTCCGTCGGCTTGTCTGAAGAAAACTTTCTTATCACACCTCGCAATGCTCTAATCAGAAGTTCGATCTGTGTGGGTTCTTCCATTGTGCTGATCGGCTTGAGAGCGAAATGAATACTGAGAGGGGAGTCACTAGCCCTTTATATATGCCCTGGTCTGACATAGATATATAGGGGTTCATGGTGTTTCACAGGTAGTCATTTGACTTTTTGCCGTCAAGATGAAACGATCGCATCATTTCGAAAAGAGAGAAGAAGAAGAAAGTAAGAGGCAGAAACGTGATTTATCGCCTCGCACAGTAGCTGAAGTCTTGGCACAAATTCATGCCAGCGATTTTGAAGATGAGATGAGTGAACCAGAATCGAAGCCTAAAGAGTCTACACCAAATCAAAGTCCATTACCACCCGTAAACCCTGAAAATTACTACCATATTCGGGAGACGGACAAACGCTCTTCCAGAAAATTTAGAACCACGGCCTACACGTACGCAGTGAAGTTTAAAGATTTCAAGTCTGACGTACCCTTGGAAAAAGCAGAAGAGTTCATCACCGATGTGTGGGATTCTTTGTTAACCACACTAAAACGGCAATGTCAAGCCAAAGAAGACGATCGCTTGAGACTTTCTATTCATCACGACAATTTGAAGTCTCCCGTTTGGATCGAGTTTAGCAGTCCAACAGAATTGACACCTTCCAAAATCATGGACAAGATTCAACACGTACAACAATCCAACGACAAATTTCACATCACGG
>JAECUM010003032.1:0-14208 GCA_016617855.1 Megalonaias nervosa | reverse complement strand
TTTATCTTAGTAAGAGCAGTAATAACAAAATTTTCCAACTAGACCACAGAAAGAATGTGGCTGTAAAATTTCACTGCAATCCTCCAAGCTGAGAGCCAAGAGAAAGCAGTGGGGGAGGTTAGACACAAAGACAGAGACTGTCTGATGATTTTAGAGTTGTAAATGTGAGAACTGCAAATTGGTAATTCCATCAATGAAAGAGTTCATCTGTCCATGCTAAAATCAATAGCAAATGTACAACCTGCTAATCCAAACTGACAACAAAGACTTAAATAGACAGTGGTAAGAACAAAGACTTTGATAATGATACAGATATATCTTTATTTAATCAATAAGGAAGCCAAATAGCTTCCAACAGTCTTTGATAATCTCCTGCAATGCAATATTCGCACTGCACTGTTGAAAAATTATGCATGCAATTAGGGTCATATTAGACACCTGTTATAACATCTGCATGTTTAACACTGACAGTGGGGTGGGTGGGCAATCAACTGAGCATTGTTTGTAAAGGTTTCAATGTACAGGCAATGTACATTTTTATTTTCATAGTTGAAAAACTAGCACAAACAACTATATCAAACTATCATGCATCTTGGAGACCAGAGTTAGTCAAAATGCTTGTATCCAAGCAGCTATCTGCTGTGTCAAAGACACAAACCCTCTGGTCAAAGGAAACTCATGCAAAGATATATGGGATCATATCACTGCACTCAAACCAAAACCAAAGTGAAGACAAACTATTAAAAACCTCCTGTTTATGCCAGAAGTACAATAATCCTTGTATTAGATAATAAAGCTAACAATCTGAGTGAACATTAACATGTCACACCTGAACGACATTTTGGCTCATATAAAGGACACAACACCATTAGCAATATGCATGGGTAGTGTGAAGACTTTAACCTAGATTTAACGTTAAGGTGTTCTTTGAAACCATTAATAGCTAATGTGATCAATGAAATCACTGATGCTTTTGCATTGCATAAAAATAAATGTCCTTGATGACCTTGAATAACTCCAAGATTATCATTTATGGTACGAAAGGGATGGGTGTTTTCATATCACACTACGGTAACATACTAGATGGAGACTAAGTCATACTGATCTAGTACTTGAATATGCCAAGCTGAAAGCTGAATTTGGTTGCTTCAAGCACCATCTGTATGTCCTGTACAGTATTCTCCCCAGAGCTTTTTACCATAATGGTCCTGATACGCTATCATTTCAGCCTATGCCACTTTAAAGCTTGGTGATATGTTATGTACTAGTGTAGATAGCTTAAATGTTCCCGAGAACAAAATGAATATGTTAAAAAAATATCCGGTCTCTAATTCAAAGCCCTATCACTCAAATGACACGTTCTTCCTACCAACCAGGAAAATTACTGATTCTCATAGCTGTTATCTTTTGCACCTGTCTTGGCCTGACCACATCACCTCTGATAGTTGCATCATCAGCCAGTGATGAAGGAATCTACTTAAGAGTGCATTTATGTATTTCAGTCATTTCCACTACCAGCTCATATATTTTCTTTGTACTTGTAAATGTTTATAATTAACTGAATGATCACAGTTCTTTTTCAGTATTAAAAAAGAAACAAATTGCTCAAAAGAAATAACAATGTAGATAAAGCAGTGCCTCTCTCTGTGTCTCTATGAACCTCTTTAGAGCATGCTTGCAAGGGTAATAATCAGTAAATTCTGTAAGAAAGCATGGTGTACAGAGGTATTTTCCACAAGATGCTCTGGCAACTAAATTAGGATGCGTGAACAGATGGTGAGGGTCTTTTCTTAATCCACACCACACCCAATACAAAGCATAGGTGCTTGGTCGAGATCATGGGTACCTCTGCTACTGACTTTGGAGTTAAAAAATTATGATAAAAGTTTATCTTCAAGCAGCCAGATGTAGATATATAAATGCAGTAACAATGAAGCAAGGTGCCACGTGACCCCGGCATGATCAATGCTTATTTCCAATGACGTGCGAAATCTGTTACTTTCGATGATTATAAAGTAATAATTCCATCAATATAGCATCAAATATAAAAAGAAAACATGCCCATTATAGATAATTTTATTAACTTTTATAATATATACAATGTGTTGCAATCAGATCACATGTATTGATGCTGCAATCAAAATTCTACACTTGGTCAACAGTTTCATCAGATTTCCTGGTAAACTATCATCTTGTCCATGTTAGACTGGGGTTGCTACTATATCTTCTGGATTATCGTTTTGGTTACACTAATAACTAAGACATGGACAGTCATTATCTCTATGCCATCTGATGTTACTTGCGGAACCGTTTGACATAAATACATATTTTCTTTCCACCCATTTATTTATTTTGCTTCAAGTTACATTTTTTACAAAGTTATGGATTTTCCAACATCACATGTAATGTTTTATTTTATTTGAATATTTATAGATTTGCCATATTAGTTGTGATTTGGTGTCCAGTTATATGTGTGACAAATTTAGTTTTTAAACAAAATTTGGTTAATTAACACATAATATTGTTTTTCCATGTGTATAACTGACCACTGAATCCTGGCAAATAGCACGAATCAGATTAAATAAGAAAATGTTTTCAGAATTTTTAAGTAGGAAAAAGTTAATCTTCTGTATGTTCCGCAAATAACAGTGCCCAATTATTATATGTTCATTATATGTCAAGTTACTCCTTTATGTCAAGTTTCACAGAAAGGTTCAATTAATATCCACTTGTAATTTGTGCAAAGACAGGACACCAAGTTATATGGGCAATTTTTTCTATGTGTTGTTTCTCTCATCATGTTTAAGTCAAAATATGAATCTATGAGGTCAGTGTCATAAATATTCATTAAATATAAGCTCAAAGGTATGCAACCAGTGCATAAAAAATGTTTATATATATTTAATTTTTGGCATGCATGTAACACTTTTGGGACCCATGATCTCAGCCAAGCACATTGGGTTTCAAAAATAGTGATTTGTACTATATTTTCGAGTAAAATATCCACATTTTTTCATTCTGTATTAGATGTCACTTGTGATTCCAAATGGAATAGCATCTGTTGAGATGTTTCAGTCCAATGGAACTGATAAAAACTCACCAAGGACACAACTCAACCAGAATTTTCACAATTGCTTTCATAGATGTGTGCTGAAAGGACCTGTCTCAATCTCTGATAACAAGGAACTTACTGTAAACAAACTTAAAGTATATGGCCCTAAAAGGAAAACAGCTCTGTAATCCTCTTTTAACCCTAGAACACAAAAAGCAGAATTCAATAGCTCCAAAAATTAGCTGTTGGCCTTGAGATAGCATGGAATCTATGTATACAACAAGAGATGGTCTGTTCCATATGGAGATAGAAGAATATCTACCATGAATATATCTGAATTTGTTCCTTCTATTCAAGATGTCACATGCAATTCCAACTGGAACAACAGCTGTTGAGAGAGTTGCAACAAAGAATATCCTTTTAAACAATGATGACCATCCCAAGGCAAAAAGTGCTAAGCCTAACAATAAGGGACCGTAGTTGTACTATGTAGTATTGAAAAAGAGCAGTTAATGTGACCTTGAAAAATGTCAATAATTTGTACACATTTTGTGCCAAATCTCATTCTTTATGCTCAATTCTGTTAGGTCAACTCAATTTTTTCAGCATTTTTGAGAAACAAATTACAAGCAATTTGTCTTCAGTGATTTGAAATCACAGTTTTAATAATAACTGAATACCCACCCAATCAATTGGTTGCATGGCAAATCATATCTGCATAGAATAAGTAACTGTATTTTAATTTATTTTATTCATGGGGATTCATGGTACCTCATTGGTCAAGCATTGGACTTGTAATAGAAAGATCAGGGGTTAGATACCCACCAATGCTAGTTGAGGCTGGCTGCCTCAATGTATCCTTGGAAAAGGCATTTAACTCACAATTCCTCCACAAGATATGACCAATAATGTGCTAAAAGTGCAACAAACAAAATTATTTTATTCATGATACTTTGTAAATTTCCAAAAAGATCTATTATGGACCTATTCATCAAAGTCAACAGCCCAATCATGTACTTTGATGAATATATATATATATATATATATATATATATATATATATATATATATATATATATATACACACACACAAACACAATTGCACATCGACTTATAAAAAAATAAAAAATAAAAAAACAACAACAAAATGCATCCATTTGGTTGATACATACCAAGCTACCATCATACTGAAAGTTAACCCACCCTGCACCTTTAACAAGCTCCAATTACTTCCTAGAAACCTTCGATTAGCTAATAATCTTATGCAAGAAGAAAACACCACTGTTCTCCCGTCGATGAATTTCCTGAATCAGGGTCCTACAGAACCGAAATAAAGCTGGTATCTGTAACATACATTCAATGGATCTTCAGATCAAACACTCGAACCATACCAATTTGAAAGGCTCTTATGACAACACCTAAGATTTATGCCATGCCGGATTTATAGTTAATTTATTCTTGCATTGGAAACTTATACCTAGCTCATAAGTGTAAAGATGTTCCTAACAGAAATATACCATTCTCGATACATTACCTCGTTTACAACGGCCTCCAGGTCATCAGTTGATTATAAAATAAACCACTAGATCATTTTGGCACTACTGCTTCCCAAACTGATTATCTCGCCAAGTATCGCAATATACGTGATTACACAATTACCCACAATTCTCAACTGCCCGGATAACGAAAGCTGATTTCGTCGCTTTTACTTTTCGGACAATATCTAAGTGTAAGGCTCATTAGTTATAGTATATACCTGTATTCGTATAAGTGAAAAAAATGATTGCGGAGATATTAGTTCTGTCAGAACAAATGACTACATTGATACGTAAAGTTTGTATCCTTTTACTATAGAGAAGTAACTCATCGCTGCTGTGGTCTGTTATTACTTTATACTTCAAATTTTCAATATATACACTTTTATGCTGATATTTTTTTTTATCCTTATTATGCATAATTTATGAATTAGTATCATCATTCAACAGGTACCTGCACAAACTGCTCTTAGAAACAAAATTAAAGTCAAAGGTTCTGCTTTATGTCCTAACGTGTTAATTTTTCATGTTGTACAGACCAATACAACCAAAGACAGTAGTCAGTACTATGATAGTACGTTTTCCAAAAAACAGTTTTGGAGATTAAGCCCAAATGGTTATGGTCGATGCCCTTTGGCGAGTAGAATGTTTTCATATTTGTTATTAATACATCACAATTTGAATCATGATGTCACGTCATATCTCTGTAACAACACAAAATATGAGAATGCACATGCCTTCTTCAGATCCCCTGTAGGAATTCACACATCCCGTAAATAGTAAAAGTACATATAAGACTAAAAACCATTAAATGTTCATATAAATGGCACTATATGTGCATTGACTTCTGTTAAATGTCTACTGCAGCAGCTTTTGTCATAGTTCAGCAGTGTAAGACATTGACTCAGATATGTTTGGTGAGGGGGTTGATTTCTTATTCATGAACAATCAGTGCATCATAGCATTTTCAGAGGTCAGTTGACCTTGGAACTAGAGGTAAAATTTTCTAGAATATTTTGTATAGCGAATATTGCCATGATGTCATAGGGCATGATCACATGGGGGGTTCCTTAGTCTGGTTGGCAGAAAGACCATAGACTTACTCCACATTTGATTGAATATGCTTGTTTACCAAATGTTTATATATATATATATATATATATATATATATATATATATATATATATATATATAGACACACACACACACACTGAAATTTATTGCAGTAATCATTGATCACAATAAGTCTTTATACAAAAACATGCAATTAAAACACTTCAAAACCAATACACCCACCCATATTTAAAAAAAAAATAAGTTTCCATGATGGAACCACGATAAGTTGTATCGTTTTGTTGTTGATAATGAGCAAAATCACATTAAACAATTCTGTCTCCAGATTTTTTAGGCATATAATCTTTTATAAACAAAGGAAATGCAAAGTTCAACCTGGCAACAACTTACATCACCTTCTTATTCTGCATAATGGGTTTACGATGATAGTGATGACGACAAGAAATGGATAATTGTCCATAGCTATTACATGCCATATTTCAGATAAAACCTTCATGGCAGTCAATACACACACAATATGTATGCTGTATATATGATATACTATGAGATTTATAAATTTTTCATTCAAATGATATGATGCTTGCTGAGTTTCCTTTTGATGAAAATTTATGCTAGTGGCATATCAATGATACAGCATACATATTATACATATATTTTACTTATATCACATGCTAATACACATATTTGCCCTTTGAACGGAAAGCACAAAGGATTGTGATGAAATTGTATATCATGTTAAATTAATTTAGAAAACAGGGATAATTTATACTTTTTATTGTTCTTTTCATACTCACCAATGATTAATGAGTGGAAATGCATAATTAATCTATAGGCCTAGGATTAACAGCATGCAGTTTCAATGTTTATGTGTATTATTGCATATGGGCAGATCACAATTTGATATACCAATAGTATACCAATGGTATATCAAATCGCTTTATACCAAAACTTTAAAAGTTATTTTTAGTGTGTGTTTGTGCATGTATATATATATATATATATATATATATATATATATGTTTGAGAAAAGTGACAGTCTTAATGACCTAGATTATATACCCAACATCAATATGGGGTATATGGCTTAAGCTGATACATAGATCAGCTTCCTTCATTGCCATGGTGGTTCTGCTAACCAGAGCTCTGCCAGCGCCTAGTTGTGGCGTCATTCAGGGAATCTCCAATGGTCATTATACTTAGCAGCAAATATTGGCACTAAGGAGGGGAGTGGTGGTGGGCATTTGATTTTTTGAAAGAAAAATTCCAACCCACAAATAGCTTGAAAACATTATTCTTGCTTCAGTTTATTGACATAAAAGCACAATTATATCCATTATATTAGTTTTTAACAGTGTTTCCGTTTACCTTCATTTGTACATCAGAGACCCCCATACACCACTCCCTCGATAACTCGCGCACAACGGGGTCCAAAAACATCGACCGCGTTATAAGCGAGGGCGCGAGTTATCGAGGGACCTATAACAAACAACAAAACTAACAAAGGGATCGACGTAGAGGCAAAAGGGGTGTGTGGTGGGTTGGCATGTTAGTGTTGAATACTCAATTAATAATCGTGCTAAGATTAACTGTGAATAAATATCTCTTCATAGCGGTGTACTTTGTCTACTTTTTTCCTCACAGAGTAACATTAATTTCAGGATAACTTACAGTATATTGAGGAGATCATCAAAATATTATTCCACATGGTTTCCGTTCACTTAACACATGTACGACTTCGCTCATTGTGTACTACGTCACAAATTTTTGTGCTGAATTGGATAAATTCTAGTTTTATTGTTTGATCCAAAGCAGACTTTTTTTTTATACAAAAGATCGACACTCATTTCGAAAAAACAGTGTCGATCGAACGATGGGTAGATTTGATTGCGGTAAAAGTAAAATGAAAAAAAAAAAAAAAAAAAAAAAATTTACAAGGGTTAACCATTACCAACATGAATTTAATGGGTCTACAAATTTAAAATATCGTAAATTAGAACACGATAATACTTGCAGTTTGTGACACGTTTGACAAATATCACTTCACATTTTGAAAACATCTGTTCATTTTTTTGTGTGTTACTCTTTGATTTCTCTGCCGCCTTTGTGTATTGTTCACGGATGATTATCTCTCTGAGCTGGTATGGATAATTACATGCGGCTTCCGGATTCGCTGAGCGTATTTCTCGCGACAATGAATTTTTGTTTAATTCTGTGTCGGCGCTGGAATCTCCAAAGTCATCCATGGCTTGCCCTAAAACGAGATTCATTCTCCATACTTTTTGCCATTTTTTTCTGCTTGGGCCTTGAGAATTGTTCCAGAGATGGGAACACCTTGTTCACGTTGCTGTGTGAACCATGCGTACACAGCATCATCAAATTCAGTATCGTTTGCAGTCCGTGCTCGTTTTCGTTTGATCCCATTATCTGAATCAACATCATGTAAATAATCCCGAAGCTTCTGCTTATCCTTAAGCCAACCTCTAAATGTCGACTCAGCAATTGTTTAGTTCATTGCAAACATTGGATCTCGCTTCGCCATTATGAACCCTATCTTTGATGCACAGCTTTTCAGTCACTGAGGACACCTTTCGCTTACTTCCTTTGCTCTCCATGGTCACATTTACAAATGATTAGGATACATTACTGATATTATATACTTTAGTGATGTTAAGTACATAAAAATGTGAAACCATTTTCGATTAGTCAAATAAAATGAATTTTGAGAACGGTAATGACCACAAGAACTTATGTTGCTATTGTCATGCCTTTGAATTTTTTTTAATTGTACCTCCCTTGCTTGATTTGATACAAAAAAAATATTCAAAGTGATAAAACAACACAGGTCTCTTTTAATAGATTTTTTTTAATGCAACAAACACTTCCCCAAGTTGTTGATCAAAACAAAGCCGGCATGTAATTAGATTCTCACAGAAGTACTCACGGGTTTCGATGTGACGGTTGATTGACTCTTTTCATGTTGCGATATATAGTGTTTACATTGAAGCGAAATTAAAGGATTAGAACATGAATTTCACATAGCAAGACATTTAATTGGTGTTTATTTCATTCTCTGTTGCCACCTGTTAGCATTTACCAGAATTTTTCGTTGATCGCTGTTTCGCCAGACTGTTTATTTAGTGTATTGACAACTATTTCTCTCAAAAAAACCCCAAACATAATATGTGATATCTTATTAGAACTTGCAAATTTCACAATATGGATTCTATCTTTACGGGCAATAATCACCATTTCCGATGATAAAATGAGCTACCGTATTTCATGTATTTTTTCGTACCCTTTAATTTTTCGTACACAACCCAGTTATCAAAATAATAATTATTTAAATGTATCATAATTTTTCGTACATATCACTTTGTATTATTTGAAAAATTCATTAAATTATTGGACATAAAATTTCTATTAAGAAGATTTACATTTGCAAAAAAGATCAAAAATACCGTATTCCCATTTTGTTTTTACAAAAATTAATGATTAATAATTATTTTTTCTTGTACGAAAATTTACATAAAATACAGTATGGATCAAGGTTCAATTTACCAATTCTTATCGCGATTTGTTTCACGTTCAGCACATTTCAAAATATATTTTCTTTGGAAAAAAATCGGGAGCCATGCTGGACACCGCGTTATAAGTGGGTTCGCGAGTTATCCGGGCACGAGTTATCGAGGGAGTGGTGTAGTTTTAATTTGATCCCCAGTTCTGACACCAAAGGGAATTTTGATTCATATACTCCTAGGGGAAACTCTGTTTTAAAGAATTATCTTGTGGTAAATGATATATATATATTGTGGATGAAAGAAACTTTTAGACCCTTAGTGACCTCCAAAGAAATGAATGAACTGTTTTTGCTTGGTTGTACAATAATTGCTCTTTTGCCTTTTTCTTTAAATAAACATATCCAAGAACAATCAAGTGGTTGTATTTTTCAAAATCTGTTGAGCACTAAAAATTCAAAAATTTCAAAAATCATTTGGTTAAAGAGCAGTGGTAGCTGATAAATGCTGAAGTCGGTTGAACTAAGGATTAATTTCCTTTAATGAAATGAATATGGCTAATCACATTTGACCACATTTTATCAGACATCAGTTTCATGAAAATGTGCAGAAGTTATTAGAGTAAGTATTATATGACTAAAGTAATTAGAAACAGTTTTATTATCGACTGTCAATTATGCAAGGTATTTTTTGAAATTTGGCTTCTTGTCCCTAGGTCAGCTGACATTGAAGTTCATGTTATGCAGCTCAAATTGTTCATGCATAAGACATCAGCCCACCCTCACCCCAATTGTATATATCTGGATTGACATCTTGCATTGTGGCACTGCTGTTGTCCTAGTTACTATTGTATTGTAGTGGTGGTCGTGTTATCCCTTATTTAATTCTTTATTCCATAGTGTCTGTTACTGTGTATGCTGTCAATATACACGGCAAAGTCACAGAGTGCAGTGTGCTGTAAATAGAACACCTGTTTCCTAAATGACTCTATGCAAAAATTTCAACCATTTTAGCATTCTGTACATATTTGTTATCTATAGGAAGGTTTGATAGTAAAATCTTATCTTTATAGTTGTATATTTATTTTACATGGAAGAATTATTCATATGCTTTATCAGCTAAACATCACCTGAAAATACCATTTACTGAATATTCAAATTTCATTGAGAGGGAAACCCCGCAAGCAGAATTGCCAAAGATGGAAAATTATATGTTGTGCTTATTTTCACACACACACCCCCCCCAAAAAAAAAACTCGATAAAAAATTGCATAAAACAATCTGGATTATTGGACTGCAGATAAAATCTTTTGTTTTCTTCTGGTTTGGTTGTGGTTATATAACACAGCTTGAACTTGATTTTAAGGTTAAAAAAAATCAAAGGAACCCTACCATTCGTCCCCCCTCCCCCAGTTAAATGATCAGTCCTTTCAAGTATTTACGGTATGTAAATGGTATATTGTCCCTACTGTGTCAGAATCTAGATCAAGGTCTCAAACATGCAGCCCATGGGCTGCATGCAACCTGTCAAGCCGTATCCTGTGGTTTACAAAATGATTGGCGTCACAAGATGTCATGAGAGATAACATAGGTGATGTGGCCCTTGGGCCATCGAAAATGTCCTCATGTGGCCCGCAGGATGGTTTGAGTTTGAGAACCCTGATTTAGATGTTGGCTCAAAGTTGTGTGTATTCAGCCTTGTGAACATATGCTGTTGTACACCACCATGACTATATAAGGATTAAGCGTATGGTTTGCATTTCAATAAGAATTCAGTGTTTTCTGTTGTTTTCTTTATTTTAAGTGACAGTGGTTGCCATTTGGAATTTAACTGTCGATATTTCAGATCATTACATTTTCTTTGTAACAGTAGGATAAATTAATGCTGTTCAGTGTAAGCCAAAGGGTCCATTCCAGTGGCCTGGTGGTTAGAGCATCTGTCTCAGATGTGGGAGGTTGCAGGTTCAAGCCCCAGCCAAGTCATGCCAAGGACTGATAAAAATGTTACTAGCAGCTGCCTTGCTAGATACTCAGCATTAAGAGGTTTGTGTTAGGACTGGTTGGCCTGGTGTCAGGATAATGTGACTGTTTGGGACATGATGCTGCATGTCTGCACACGCAGGCCGAAGGTGTGCCTCCAATCTAGTCGGTGCAAAAATTTGTTCAGATTTCTTTGAATGAAGTATAAACATATAAAGCCACGAGGTGTTAGTTATTTACTTTCCACTGATCAGTATGAAAATGTCTTGGGCTACATTGTTTAAATGAACTCAGAATGTGCATAAACTTTCACATTGGCAATAGCAGCAACTAGAATTATGTGGTAAATAAGCTAATCAGTCTTTTCTAAACATGCATGTATTTAATGTGCAAGACCCTTTTGTAATGACGTTATATATAAACATTTTTTTAAAAGGAAACAAAGCTTCCTTTTAATGAAAAATTTATATGAGTGCTATATCAAAGATTCAGCATACATAGTATACATATATTATATTTTACATCATATACAAATACACATTCTTGCATTTCCAATGGAGCTAGGATTGACTACATGAAATTATGTATTGACAGCGAGAGTAAACTCTTCATATCCATGCCCAGAGTGTATGCTACAAAATGTAGTTCTGTACCTATTGCAGCTATTTTTTTTTTTTTGCATCTTTAAGTACTTTATCCAAACTACCATGCCTTCAAATAGAAGTTTGTTACTGTATGTATTTTACTTGATTATTCAGTAATCAACTGCTAGTATGCCTGTGCTGCATCTTGTTGCTATCATCTGTGCCACCAAACTCATGGTTAAATTTGAGGTGGACCACATGGCCCTGAACCAGAGCATTAAATTCTTTACCTTGCTCCAGTCTGCTTCATTTCTTTTGATGGCCATGTTGCAGCAGCATTGTCTATTGTATGAACATCATGCTTGATACCAACCATGAAGTTAGTTTTGAAGAACTTGAGCCTGGTTAGAATTGCTTCTTGCATGATGCTTTGCTTGACAAGCTCAGCCACAATAGCCATATTAATCTCTTCATTATACAGCTCAATTCAGTGAGCAGGCAGTTTGAGATAGACTTTACTACTTCTTCCCGAGAGGAGGCATGGTATCACTATTCAAGAGTTACTGTTTTGGGTTTAATGCCATTTTCCAGCGCATGACACTATACATGGTGGCCAGTATAACTGGTGGAGTAAGAAGCTGGGAAAACCCAGTGAGAACCACTGAACCATGGAAAGCTACTGGCATGCTTTCTGACATACCCACATTTGCTGAGACCGAGACTTGAACCCATGTGGACAGAGGTGAGATGGCAGTGTTTGGTAAAGTCGAGTGCTCTAGACCTCACTGCCACCCAGGGCCCTCTCCATGCATTGTGCTTAAAAGAGAGCATGCTTTGAAAAGGTTAATGGGGCTCCTTGTTCCTTGTTCCCGCACACTTCTCATAAGTCTAGGAAAAAATGGCATGATATATTGAAATGATTCCTGATTCAGCTGAAGTGGAAATGTGGGTTTTATTCATGAAGTTCAGGGAACAATATTTATAATCCTTGGTGTAGTATGCACTTAAATAAAGTACTAAAGATACTAATTTATTAAAGGTATTTTCTTCAAAATATTGTACATGATCATGGCGTTTAATTAAGTATAGTGAGTTGAAATTTAAGTCAGAATCATGGTTCATATACAAGATTAGACCAAGTCATTGACTGCATTCATAGAGGTGGTCTTTTGACGGGAATCACAAAAGGAATACCTCATTATGTCATAAACAAAACCAGCCTGATATCTTCCATCAAGAAGAATTAGTGTTAGCCTATCAAAGACATCACAAAAAAAGTTGCCAACTCATAAATAAGTGTACCAGTGAGTCATTATAGTGCTGACTAAGGAACCGTAGATTTGATCAAATGTTACTTGTTTGCTCAACAACAAAATATAGAAAATTATGAAGAGCTAGTGCAATATTATTTGCTTTTACTTCATTTCAATGTAATTTTTGGATCATCATGCACTTAACGTACACACAGATAGAGGTGGATATGACGTGAGATCTGCTGCTGATCATTTTAAAGAAAAGATTAAGCAGTCTAAAGCTGCAAGCCTGCAACCTCATTTTGTAAGTATATTATCAGCTGAATGGGAGAGGGGATGTTTTTTATCTTCAAGCTTCTCTTTATCTTGCAATAATGCTGATATTCTTTGCTATGATCTGCCTCTGACCATCAGTTGTTATAATTATACAAAAGTTATTTCCCCTGTGCTACAAAAGAATAGTTGTCTTGGCTGCTTATGTTAAATATGAATGAAAAATCTGGATTTTGTTCAGTTATATTCAGTTGTTTATTCTGTATAAGAAGAACATTATTTCTTTTTGGTTTTTACTTCAGTTTATAACTCAAGAAAATCATAACCCACTCCCATTTTACCAAAGTTATTTTGAACATTAAATATTCAAACTGTAAGATATTTTTCTTTTTTAGATGCTCATCATTTGAAGATTGATGAATGCAGCAAAAAAAATAGCTAATCAGGAAATTTTTGGTTCTTCTGAAGATAGACCTAAAGAGCTATGCTGTTGCCATTTGTACAATGCTTGACATCTGTTCACATAAGTTTGTTATCGATACTCCTACTATACTACTGCATGGGATGATTGCAATATTTTGATCCCAAGGTCTGGTTGGTCTGAAACTAAAATGATGCCCCTTGGACAACCAATATGTCTTAAAAATCTTGTTATCACTACTACATGTGCTTCTAAACAGAATGTCTCATTGACATGTGGTTTTCACAGAATGACTTCTTATGATGTTGGTCTTAAATGAAAAATAGGCAAATCCGACATCCAATATGGTTACTATGTTGGCCAGCTTAAAAAAATTCTTCTTATTGTTACTCCTGACAGGATAGTCATATTAACATGGGATTTTCCTTAAAATGCCATGCTTTGATGGTGAATCACAAAAGAACATTACCTTGTATTGATACCCATCTTATAATGTCTAGTTGGTCCTAAATGAAAATGGTG